>JAOTAV010005402.1:0-30402 GCA_026546445.1 Cyclargus thomasi | reverse complement strand
AGCTAGGTGTTATACTGGGAGTAGTATAACAACTAGCTTTAGCCGGCGGCTGCACTTGCGTGGCATTCGAAAACATTCGTAAAAATACGAATATTATCGAAACCATTATTCGAGTCTTTGGGAACATGATGTTCTTTAGTGCCAAAAAGAGCCTATATTACTCGCCATCCTTCGTTTCAGTGTGACGGAGAGACACAGAAACAAACACACTTCCGCATTTATAACATTAGTATGGTTATTTTTTGGTTTCAGATCCTAGACCTATGCATTGGGAACCACGACCTGTACATGCGCCGGCGAAAGCCCGACACCATGGAGGTGCAGCAGATGAAGGCGCAGGCCAAGGAGGAGAAACAGGTAAGTGAACGAGCTGACGGATCGCCTGATGATGAACGAAACAGACTGCCAAGCCCTTTATGACGAACTGTATTTGTCTCCGATTTATAAGATCGTTGCCAGGGGTCGCATACTCGTGGTGAAGTAAAATTTATAATGAAATTGAATAATAAATGCAATTTTATTTAAGTAGGGACTGAATATCTGGATCCATGGTGATATAACAATATGTAACATGACTCCAGCGTCGTCAAATCGAGCGCAACAAGCTGTCCCGTGAGAAGCAGCTGCGTGAGGCGGCGGAACGCGAGCGCGCCGCCATGGAGCAGAGGCTGCTGCAGTACCAGGAGGAGATCAAACTGGCTAACGATGCCCTGGTTAGTATAAACCCTGGTCGATTTAATGTTAGTTTTAGGTTAGCATGAGATTTGACTCTGTAATATTAAAATATTTAATAGAATCAGGCGTGACTTTGCGGAAATCCATAGCTTCAAGTTTAGTAATATACGCGCAGATACCTCCCCCATGTAGGTCAAACTGGACTTATAGCTAACAACCTTTTTATCAACAGGACCTGCGTACAAAAACTTAACCATTTTTTTTTAATTTTTATTATTCAAAATATTATTAATAATTTTGGGGCTAAAACGGACGTTGTTCGTAGAGTGCACATCCTGTGTTGGAGCGAAACGTACGTTGAGGTTCTCAACGCGCATTTTTACTCGCAGGTTGAAGTTAATTTTACGCGGAATATTGCTAAAAATCTTAATTTACTAAACTTGAAACTCTGTAATATTATGTAGATTGTAGGTACTGACGGCTTTTTATTTTAATATTGTATATTGTTATGTGCGTATAATAACGCCCAACAGTTTAGATTTCAAAAGCAAAAAATCTACGGAAGACCGTTTTGCTTCTCTTGTAAATAAAAAAGTGGTATCTCACTTTGATGAGAGCAGGTTCTGTGTTTGTGTGTTCCTTGATCTGGCCAAGGCATTCGACACAGTGTCCACACCCATATTCCTTGGGAAATTAGAACCTTATAGCGTTAGGAGTGTCGTAAAATGGTTCAATAGCTATCTTTCAGAGAGATTTCATCGAGTTAAATTAGAAAACGACATAAGTGATGCTTGACTAATTACTTGTGGCGTCCCCAGGGCAGTATATTATGCCCTACCCTCTTTTTTATCTACATCAACAAGATTGCCTCTTTGCCCTTGGCTTACGCGGACGCGGATGATACTGCGCTTATTTTCCATGCTCCTACATTTAGTGCTGTCCGTCGTGTTGCTGAAGAAGGACTGTTCATTATATCAAAGTGGCTTACTAGAAACCTGCTAATGCTAAATACCACAAAAACGAAATTTGTGTTCTTCCATACAACAGCTCCATCAAATTACAAGTCTCTATGCCACTTGAGCATACACAACAATACCTATTCTACCGACGAGTGGCAATCCTGCAATTGTCCCCAAATCAAAGAGCACCAGACTTAAAATATCTTGGCATAGTAGTAGATAAAAGAAATTCTATGTTCTTATATTATATTTGAGAGGTTTAGCGACTAAACCTCTTAAACATATAAAAGAAACACTCGCATATTTTATCTATGGCGTACGTAGTTTCAACGTAAAAAGAGGGTATTCAGAGGTTTTGAATAAAAATACTTTCCCTTTAACTTGACTTTGGTTTCATGAGGTGTGCTCATTTGTTTTTCTAATTTATTAAACTAATAATGTACAATTAACAGCGTCGCAGTGAGGAAACAGCGGAACTGCTGGCGGAAAAGGGGCGAGTGGCGGAGGAGGAGGCGTCGCTGCTGGCGCAGAAGGCGGCCGATGCCGAGCGGGAGAACGCCCGACTACGACTGTCCGCCATCAGGACTGAGGAAGAGAAGGTGGGAACTGGGAATTACTCAGGAATCTAGTTATATTCTACCACCACCACACAATCATTACATTTGCTTACAATAAGGCTTGTGTGATGGTGGTGTTTGCAAGTGCGTGAATGCGAGTGTACGCAGTGGGAGGTGCTGTAACGCATGCCTCTGCGTACACTCATTTACTTCAGATTGAGGTTTATTTCGCGGAAAATTATGTAAATAATAATTTATAAAATTTTAACTTACTTATTACGTACATATTTTTTGTTTTATGTAATGCCCATATTAAATAAATTGAATATTTACTTTTATCGTTATGTTTTATCCAGGTGCACCTAGAGCGCAAGACGCGAGAGGCGGAGTTTCTCACGGCGCGGCTGGTGGAGGAGTCAGAGCGGCGTGCGGCGGAGGCGGACCGGCTGAAGGCGGAGCTGGTGGCAGCGCGCGTGGCAGAGAAGCAGGCCAAGGAGAAGCTGCTCAACTTCCTCAGCCGCACCTCTACCACGTCGCTGCCGGCGCCCGTTAGTATACAAATTATAATTTCCAAACTAAAAAAAACTTCATTTCTGTAATTAGTGCCGGCAACTTCGTTGCGCAAAGATTAGCATATCACGAAGGAACCGTACATTTTCCCGGGATAAAAAATATCCTGTATATTGCCCAGACCTAATAAGTATTAAATAAAAAAAGATTTATTCAAATCCATCCAGTAGTTCCTGAGATTAGCGCGTACAAACAAACAGACAACTTTTGTTTTGTCGATATGTGTTCTGTTACTGTTCCTTAGCACCCCCACATTATTTTGTAAAAATATGAAATGTACAGACACTTAAATTTTATTGTTTTATTATGTATAGAATATAGATAAGTTGTTATAACTTCTATCTAGATAGTTCTACTCAGTTGTGCGCGCGGCCCTATGTGTGCGTGCACCTGTGAATATAAAACTTTTATTCTTGTGACAGTGTCGTGGCAAGCGTCGTCCGGGTAAATAAGGTTTAGACATAACTGTTCCCGAAAATAGGCGTTGCCTGTGCTCTGGAGGAAATGCTAGGAATACAAATTACAAACATGCATTTACGTGCACGTCCGTGTGTTTGTATAGATACACGTAAGCACGTAAACTTGTACGGACGCAAGCACGCAGGCACGTGTATAAACGCACGTATGCATACGCATGCGCTTACACAAACGCAAAAATACTTTAATATAACGCTCCTCTTTTAGGTAAACAAATTAGGATGTAATATATCCATTTTGGGTAGACAAAAAAGTCTACAAATATTTATTTTCTCTTGATATGCTTATCTACTGTTTGATATTTTTTATTCTTATCTTCAACATCAATTTAAAGGAGTTGCCGACTTTCGGTACGGCTTCGACGTGTTCGCTGCCAGCGGAGCTCCGCGCGGAGACCCACGAGCTGGACCCCGACGCGACCGCCTACCAGCTCGTGTCTGATGACGACCCACATATACACCGACTGTCGGTAGAGATTGAGAAAGAGAGGTATGTATTTACTATCGCATATATGGTAAATGACGGAGAATTAATATTCCCTTCGACATAAAATATATATTACCAAAACATTTTATAGCAACCAACAGTTTTGGCTTCCACGCTAGGCGAAGTCTATCCTGAGGGGGAGTTTATACACATTGATTGATGCACGAAGATAAATTGTTGCGTATCGCACATAACTAATTATACTAACAAGACAAGAAAAATCGGCATACTGCTAGTTGGATCCGTACACAAAGGTTCTGTACGAGTAGAGTAAAGATTTGGGATTACATGTTTCTGAAAGCTAAACAGCTATAACAGACCACGTCGTGTAAGCAATAGCGCGATGTAGACGACGAGAGGCGACATCTATTCTCAAAAGAAAGGAAATAGTAAATCTTTTATTTTTTATTTTTTTACAACGGCAACAGAAATACATAATCTGTGAAATTTTCGACTCTTTAGGTATTATCGTTCTTGTGATACGGTTAAATGTCTTAGTATATTACTGGTCCCATTTTAAAACTATATACTTAAAACTTAAAAAACGTTATGAATTCCAGGGTGGAATACCTAGCCAAGTCGAAACATCTCCAGCAACAGCTGGATTCTCTACGCTGCGAGTTCTCAGTGCTCCGCGTGGAGGCGGGAGCAATGGACCTCGATAGACTACACGAGGCTCAGGCTCGCGCCGGCGATGACAAGTACAGCACCCTGCGACGGCTGAAGCAGGGCTCCACCAAGACCAGGGTGGCCTTCTATGAGGAGCTGTGAGGGGGGGGGGGACTGCTCTTTCTAGTCCTAGGACACAAAGCGCCGTCGAGGGAGTGGACGCTGGGTGACAGCCGCCGTGCCAAAGGAATCTGGTAGGACTAAAGCCGGCCCTGGCAAGCTGTATGCGTGAAACGGCATTAATATGGTGCTTCCACCTAGTGTATAATAAATTGGTACAATTCGCGTATTAGGTCTGTGTGCCTACTTATTCTATGTATACTCTTCTCTATATATACTCTACCTTAAACTGGTAGATAAAGGTGACAAAGACGACCCACCTGTGATTGTTAGGCCCACTTGCACAGATTTGGTTTGTTTTTTCGTTATATACTATATTCTGGCTATTGTAAGTTGCATCTAAAAAAAGGCTTCCAAATTAAAAATTCTTTATTCATACAAATAATATAAAGCTAAAGAGTGGTTATTTGAAAGCGCTAATTTCAGAAACTACTGACCAGAATTGAAAAATTTTTTTTCTGTTCCTTGGCCCATTTATCGAGGAAGGTTATAATCTTATAGTATAACATCACGCTACGGCCAATAGGAGCCGAGCAGTCATCAAAAAGTTTTGTATAAACGGGATAATTTATAAAGTTTCACACAGCATAGTCGCGGACAAAGCTATTATGGTATTACACAATTATAGTAGAGATTTTCCTAGCCGGTATTAATGACCTAAACACTTTTATTCAGAACTATCGCGTTATTTCTATTGAGATTTAAAAGCCTAAAGTGTTGTTTGTTGTAAACAAAAAAAAAACAAGAAAGTATTTCGAATTCCAATTTGTTCGCTAATTATTGATGAGTGGAACAATTCTGTTTATCATGTGTTAAACATATCTTATTAAAACCTGTTATGTCTTATATAAAAATTTTAGAATCCTAAAAGTAATAATAATCATGACCAAGTATCAATCATAAAATACATTTTTTTCCGAAAACCATAGACTAAGATTTTCATTCTCAGAATAATGTTGCTAGTCAAAATA
Organism: Cyclargus thomasi; assembly: GCA_026546445.1. Classification (NCBI taxonomy): domain Eukaryota; kingdom Metazoa; phylum Arthropoda; class Insecta; order Lepidoptera; family Lycaenidae; genus Cyclargus; species Cyclargus thomasi. Next base: position 24,918 of record JAOTAV010005402.1, on the reverse strand, counting down.
AATGCTAGGGGTCAACTTACAGTAGTTATATACTAGATACAGAGGACAAAACGTAGAGTAAAACCTTTGATATGTCAAACGGCTACCTGCCATAAGAGTGACAATTTGTCTGCTTCCAGCCGAGTTTTCTATTGCACCCAGCGAATATTACTCTTAACCGAGATCTACGGTAGTGGGCCTCGAGACTTTACGAAATAATCTCAGTACCTCTCGGCCAAGTTTAAAAACGCTTGTATATTAGGTTATATTCATAATTTCAATTATTCTTGTAATTGTTTTGTTGGATTATGATTCGTCTGCAAAACTGGTCATTATCAATTATGATTGATATAAATTTTTTCGTCTCATGTGCTAAGAAAAGTGCCAATTTAGATATTGCAAAATGTTAAAAAAATATAACAAAAACATTCTCTTGTGTACCTATCTTTGTGCTTTTGTAAATATTTTACTAATTAGATAAGTTATAGTTTTGTACTAAAATAGATTAAGATGTATTAACAAATTGTTTTACAATTTTATATTTAACTTTTTCTTACTTATGTAGACGGGTAGTTTACGCCTCAGTAAGGATGTCCCATTTCAAGGAAACATTCTGATTTTCTAGTCCCGTCGACACAATACAAACGAGAATTAATAAGTAATATAGATGTGCTTGTCATGACACATCTTCCCATTTTTTCTTTTGTCACCCACTCATAACCATTTTAGTACAAATTGTGAATATACAGGTGTAACAAAAATATTGACAGCTTTGTGATTCGTATGGGTAAGTGTCAAGTTAGTGATGAATTTTTATATAAAGCTGGTGCATATTTCAATCTGAAGATTTATTTCCTAGTTGCACAGTCAGCTCTATAATTTAACAAACATTGCTAGAGTAGTAAATTTATTTCTGTTGTTACACCTGTACAGAAAATAGTCACATTCCGAATAATATTGGTTTAACATTAAACCACAAGTATCAACTGTTTTTGTGAGGGCCACATACACTTTTGTGTATAAGCTTTGTTGAAACCAATGATAAAAATTAACTCTGATGGACGCAACGGTCTCCATTATTATAAGCAGGCTTTTTTTTATTAATGGCCAATTATAGTTAACAGATGTTAATAACGAAATCCAAATTAGCTAGAGAAAATATATAAAGCCATTAGTTGTAAGTTTTTGTATACTATGTTAAAAAAAAAACTAGAACTGAGAAAACTATTGATAAGATGTGCCTTTTTACATAGTATGTGCCTTCTTGTTGTGTTGTTGCATATTATTAAAGCAGAGTTCTATAATCTGCTAATGCCTTCTGAATCAGGCTATAAAAAATCGGGACCAAGTGCAAGTTTGACTTGCATTAAGGGTTCCGTTCCTTTAAGGATCAAAAGCAAAGAAAATATGCTTTCGAATGTTAAATAGCTATTAAAAACGCGCAATAGCGCAATGTAGAGTATCCATGACATTATACTTATATTTTTTTTATACCTGGTTTAATGTAAGAAACAAAATGAATAACTTGAAAATATGCAACAGCATCACAAAATATAATATCAGAATCTATTTTGTAAATATATTTATATCAAAACTGTAAAATCGTTTTATTTCATGAACCATGATAAATTTCAAGGAGGTTACGGTTACATTACTTTAAAAATATAAAATAGGGTTGTCCACTAGGTCAAAAATTCGTTATTTTTTTAAATATAGCTAAGATATTATAGCAAAAAAAAAGTATTTTTCAAAATTTCAGCTTAATAACCTCTATTTTTTTTAATAAGTTTTCAAAGTTTGGTAAGCAAAACGATTCTTTTAGTACTGATATGAAAACAAAACTGTCATCTAGCTCATTCCCGTAATTTTTTTCTTAATTTCTATGCATACCCCAACTATGATGTGATGAGTGAACATTTACGTCCAATAAAGTGGGCACAGTACAACTAGTTTTAAATAAGAGACTTTAAGAGTAAAATTGGCTCTTATAGAAGTTAAAGTTTTTGCTTTGGCAGAATAATATAAATAAAACAAGTTTAACATATAACTTGCATATTTATGTTAAAAATATAACAACTTTAACTCTGTTGCTTACAATTTATGTATATACATCTCAAATGTCTTTCAATAACTTATATACAAGCAATATTGCTAATAATACACAAACTATTTTAGAAAATTGTGCTGAATATTTTTAAAACTACATAAAAAGCGCGATTCAAATACTTTCATATGATAAATAAATTATAACGTTATTTGACTTCTTATCAAGTCAATTCTTGGCGAAAATAGAATTAGGTTGTGAAACTAACTGATACAATGAAATAATAACATAATACTAGTCCTTCACTGAGATCTCACAAACATTAAATTGGCTAGGCAGAGTCCGAAGATGACTATGTTTATTAATTAGGCAGTATCATTTTGATTTTTAATGTCTATAAAAAATCCTCTCAGCCTCAACAAGAAAAACTAAACTCCTAGTTTCATCACAAACATACTTAAGCCTTGTTATATAACCTCTTGTAACTTATGCCGCCGCTGCTGTCACAAAACTCATTCATAATAATTCTACACAGGAACAAATGGAACATAATGATAAGTACTAGAATGGAGATCCAGATGAGAGGGTTGAGTCCTCCCAAACTGTGACCGTGCTTGTGGAGAGCGATTATGTGGTGCTCGTGGGCCGGGGCTTCCACTACCTCATGGACGTGGATAGCGTGCCGCAGGTCCTCCATGTGCTGCTTATCCGCGGTTATATAGAGGATCGCCGTGAGGGGCTCAGTCAGTTTCACCGGGAAGTATTTCCTATATGGTCCCAATTGTACTGGGGAGTCGAGGCATCCAGCATCGCACGCATAGTATGTCTTATCGGACCTATCTAGAGCTACAAATATAGCCGCCTTGTTATCTTCTTGCAGAATAACACTGATATTGACATGAGTCATGTTGCCATAGTTTACTCGGCGGAACAAAAAGTCCCTGTGTAGTTTGGATGGGTGTATATTATATTCCAAATGTTGGTTGCTAAATCTCAAGCTGCCAAAGCTAAGTATCACAGCCTGGTTCACTCCACTAGCTCCTGCTTTTAAAAGATTATGACAACCCTGCTTCTCCAATGTCAGCATCCAGACACTGGTCACTGCATTCAGATTCCCTAGTGAGTTGAGTGGTTTCCATAAATTGAAAGCATCCAAAGTCGAGTAGCCTTCATAACATCCTTCAGAATATGTTAGAGTTCTGAGAATTTCGGATTTCGTCGCCGGTTTTATATGCTCCTCATATTCATAGCTCCTGACTTGGGAGAGGATGGCATATATCGTAGCATTGATACGGTCACCATTGATAACACCTTCGGCTTTTGAGTCAGATATGTAAAAGCCAGTATACCACAAATTCTGCCATACTCTGGAATGGTTTTCTTTCAGTTGTAGCATAGCAACTCTATCACCAGTCAGTGCAATTACCTTCTCCATTTCTTCAATAGCTTTCTTTTCAACAATGTCCTTATGCTTAGCATAGTCGGCTTGTTTGATGGGCTTGCTGTACTGCACTGTTGTGAAGATCACTAAGTCTACACCATCTCTGGCCTCCACTTGTATGGTGTTGCTCAGTTTTCTTGTAACAACAGATGCTGCTAACACCTTGTCACTGTCAGGGAGAGGTACCATACCAGTCACAACCTCATACTCCTTCGCATCCACCCCTTGGTGCAACCGTATTGTCTGTTTGACAGATGTTGGCCAGTCCGAAAGCCTTGGTATAGACATGTGCAAGCTCTTAGGAACATTTAAAGGATTGTTGATTAAAATCTCTTGGACAAACAATGAGGGGATAGTTCTGTGTGCATAGTACTCATAAGAAACTCGTATACCGTTGCTACTGCACTGAAATCTATGAACTATGCCATTTTTATAATCCACTAAAGTTGATTCCTTTATGTCTAAGTCGTCTATGATGTATAGCGGGTGGTAGAACACCGGTAGGGATAGTGTCCGACCGTATTTGATGTTCATGTGTGCGTCGTGTTCTAGTGACATACCCACTAACCCGTTTCCAATATAAGGCACGTAGTTGTGGCTCAACGTCGATAACGTCGCCGATGACTCCAGCCGCAAATAAGCGTCGTAATCGTTTATTGCATCCTGATAAGGGTTTATTAAGTTTCTATGACATACGTTCTGATGACTAGTGATAGAACCTTCGGAATTGAATAAAGAGTTCCATAACGCTGGTCCGATATAAAGTACCAAGAGCACAACCACTAGGACTATTAATACTAGTTTTTTTCTGGTCAGCGGGCCGTCTGCGAATCTGTTTATTCGCCTGACAATTTCTCCGACTTTTCGGTTCATGTCGCCGCTATTGCTTGGCTTTTCCATCACATTTACAACTTGAATTTAAACGTATATTACTATTTAAGTAAAGTTATTAATTGTCATCGTTATTACCGGCGTAAATTTTAATTGCGATACATAACAAACGCTAAATAAAAATTACAAAAATTACTTCAATTTGCTATGTAAATCTTATTTAGAAAATGACATTGACATAAAGTGTAAAAAATATAATGAATGTGACAACTGAGTGCGATAACCTGACATTTGTCATCTGATGATTTGTCTCTGGATTTTATTTCATTACAGCTATTTAACCGTGGCTAGTGTCAAGTAAGGCGGCAAAATAAAATTCTCGTTTCTATAATTTTCAGTAACGTTTATCGTCAAATCTAAAAGCATATCAAAGTCAAAGGTAGGCACTTTACTAAAAATCCTTTTGAAGTTTTGGAGGCAACCATAAATTGGTGCGTTTCTTTGAGCGATCGATGCAAACGCGCCTAGGCAGCAACTGTCGAGTGTTAGAATCGCCGCAGGGCATCACTAGGACCAATTTTTTCAATTCTATTATCTAACCTAAGCTGAGAACTGCTAATTACCTCATTGTATAACTACAAAACGTCCTCTACAATGTTTTTGCAAACAACCTCAAAAAAAAAATGTGGCAAGTGCAGTCGATATTTCAAGTTTAGAAAATAGAACGGTTCTGTTGTATTGTTGCAGTGGCGTAGTTGTCAAAGGTCAGGCGTCAGGGGTTACTGGCTGGGGTCAAGTAAGAGGCGACAAATAAAACACCAATACAATCTCCTACTGCTATATTAAATTAATAAACATTAAATATCACACATCAATATTTACTGAAAAGCACCAACTGGTTTCAATTGTGTAATTCGACTAAAAATAATAAATTAATAATAATTATTAATTACAATAAAAGTAATCTACAAATTTTTAATTTCTTCCTGATAAGATTGATGTGCAATTCCAAATAAGAGTTTACAAGAACGAAAAATGTATAAAAAATGTAAGAAAGGGCTATCTTGTTTTATAAAAATCAAGTAAAATATCTAGTGACAGTAGTGAGGGAAATCTTAACAAAAAGAATAAAATATTTCTAGATAGGACAAATAGTCTTATGAACATAATAAATGGTAGTAAATATTTATCATCTCACTTATTAAAGTTATAGAAATATAAATTACTCTTCTTGCTTTATGAATTAGTTAATATAATCAGGTGTTACTTTGTGGAAATCCATAGCTTTAAGTTTAGTAGATTAAGATTTTTAGCTATATTCCGCGAAATAAACCTCAACCTGTAAGTAAAAATACGGGTTGAAAACCCGGACGGACGTTTTTTGTAGAGTTCACATCCTGAGGATGCTCCGGTGTTGGGACGAAACGCGTGTCGAGGTTTTTAACCCATATCTTTATAGTTGAGGTTTATTTCGTGGAACATTGCTAAAAATCTTAACACTCTTCTTGCTCCAAGTATAAGGACAATATAACTATTCTAAAAATACACTTCGAAAAATATTTGCCTTTTCCCTGTAGGTGACATAGTAAACATTATTATCATTACATATAAAAAAGTTATTTACAACTAGGAATATGAAGTCTGCGAGAAATGTTATAAAATCTTATATAGTTAGGAAAGGCATGATTTGGCGTTTTCTTAACATGTATGGTTAGCTAGTAACCATTAATTTCTATTATAATTAATTATTGCTATTATTATTATTTATTTATTCTTATTTTAAAACAACGGAGATTCAAAATTTTTATGTAGACACTAAATTTTCGAACATAAATGTAATTAAAGAAAACCTACATAAACAAAATAAATTATAATCAAATTAAATAATTAATAATTCGATTGTGTTTCAAAACGAAAGCTTTTGGTAGCTTTTATATAAAAATCTAGCGGACGGATTAAATTCGTTACAGTTAAAAAACGAAAAAAAAAAACTAATTCTGGAATGATTTTAAAATGTTCGATACAAATAATACTGATGACGTTATACTTGTATATTATGTAATGAAATAAAAATTAGAAGGAATGATAAGAGATTATTATGATTATTATTGTACTTAGTTTTAAAACAGATTTCCTAATTTCAATGAATTAGACACCTAGATACATAATTAGTCTTATCAAATTTCAGTATACTCTCAGGTTTAATTAGTTTTGTAATGATCAACATATTATAGAAGTCAGCCCGCCTAATTAATTTTTGCTATCACTGGGATTGACTACGGAACATAACACAAGTCTTTGCCGCGCTCACTAAAAATATATTTTTTTACAAAAGAAAATGTTAAAGGCTCTGAATTTGATTATTGTATCTTTGTTTCTTACCTACTTTATATTGTTATGTATTTGCTGACTCAAGCTTTGCGTTCATTGTGTTTCATAAATGAGTGCGCGTGGGGTTGTAAATCTTGTATGATAAATGTGGCCTGCCCGTTGCGCCTCGTCACAATGTTTCGCATACATTTAAGATCTCTCAGAACATGTGGAAGGGATCCTGATACGTATACTGTGGTGTTAAGGTCTAGTCTTGCTCATTCGCCTGCCAGTCGCGGCCAGACCTCAGCAGCACTATGTCCTCCTCGGAATCGGTTTCCGAAGGCGGTATCTCCTCTTCATCGTAGTACGGCTTGCGAACTATGTCGGCTATGTCTGAAAAAGTATCACTTTATAGTATAACTAGTTTTTGCCTGCAGCTTCATATGAAAATCTTAATATATAAAAATACGAATATTCTTGTGAGCCTCCTTTGGAAACGTGATGTTTCTCTAAGACCAAAAGTATCCCATGTTACTCCATCCTTTCGGCTAAGCTTATGCCTAAAATCCGATCAATTGGTTGCTTACGGTCACGTCGCCTTTGTGGGCCATATGACCGTTACGACTGGAAAGAGATCTGGGGGGTTACCCAACATCGTAGACGTTTTCGCTTCTTTGTACAATCGCCAAAAAATATGTATGGAAATGACATATAAGGTATATGACAATTTCATACATTTTGTTTGGCGATTCTACAAAGCAGCAAGAATGTTTAAATAGTGGCTTACCCCCCTTGACATTTCCATCCCTTTGGAATGACCGACCAAAATACATGGCACTGACATTTCATGTGCCCATAATGTGTGTAATAAATATTTAATATTAAAACAATTTTTTTTTTCATTTAGTTTTTTAGGGGTTTATGCCAATAGACACGCCAACCCCAAAGTATCCACCTAATAATTTCAAAACAAGTAATAATACCCTCATCGGGCACAAGCGGTCGCTTGTCGTCGGCGGGCAGGGGCGAGAACAGGTAGTCCTGTCGCGAGTCGCGCGCGCGTCGGCGACAGTCGAAGCAGCACGCCGCCAGCGCCACCACGCCTACACCAACTACACCTGGAGATAGATATATTAAACTGAGAGAAAATATCCACTATTTCACTAATTCTCTTTTAAATGTGCTATTCGCTGGCAGTAAAAGGTATTTTCGGCGGCCGGCGACATACAATATAAGACATTTTTAATGACAGGCAGTCATTAGACATCTCAAATCACTATGTTTTGTCCGCCGTTTTTGTACACGCTTCCTGCGAATACGCCAAAACAGCCCTACAGGTTATCTTAATTGAAATCCATATTTTGTTTGTCCTCAGGTGGAGCTCTGTAACCGAAGGGTCTTTTTAATGGTAGAGTCAAAAAGACAAAATATAACAGCTACATTATACGTGATATGCCAGCTGCTTACCACGTCACATGACAATTGACACCAAAGAGTCTACAAACATAGGTTCTTTAGACTTTTAGGGGCCTAGCACGGCGACCGAAGAATAGACAAAATTACAGCTAGTTGGGATAAACTGACAGATTTCCTTTGTCCATCTGCCATTTTGTCTATTTTACTGTAGAAAAAAAACGCTATCTCGGTCGCCATGTTAGTAGCACATTAGTGTTGTGGTTTGCTATTGTATATCGTTGAGCACTGGAATGCACTCGAGTCCAATTCAGTTTCTGGCACCATAGAATCTCCCTGTATCTTACCGGCCAACATGACGAACACGAGCCTCGGCAGCCCCAGCACGTCGTCATCCTTCTCCAGCTTGATTATCTGATTCGCCGTCAAGCTGCCCGTTAGCTAACAAAAAAGCAATTGTAAAAATATCTACTGTACAAGCAGCAGCAGTCCAGAAAGAAAGGACCTGACTGCAGGAACCATTGCAATTTAAACATCAAGTTATGTTTATATTTCATATATGAAGTTATGTATTTTTAGAATGGCTTTTTAAAGCCTCTCGAAACTCTTGAAAAACGTGACTCCTTCTGGCGCAGTCAGGTAATTATAGTGTATATCGTTTAACATAAAACATTGGTGGTAATTCACAGCATCTCTAAATTTTATAAGCATAAAGACACATAATATCACTCCTACCTGGTAAGCGTGTTTGAATTTCATCAAATTTAAATAATTCTTTATATATCAAAAATCCAAATCTAAGCAGTTGTTGACACATACAAGCTGCACGCGATCCTTTTCTATAGAGATGACCTACTCGGTTCTATATACTTTACACACACTGTTGGCGAGGCGTGCCGGGGCGCACCACTAATTTTTATATAAAGAGCACACACGATCGTAAAATTTGTATATATACGCTCATGCGCATGTATAAGTACGCTCACTCCTTTGCATACCTTAATATGCTTAGTCTTAGTAACGTAGCCGTCGCCGGCCACGCTGAGCACGATCTCCCGGCCGGAGTAGGTCACAGGTATCGCCAGCACCCACCGACCGTGGTCGTCAGTGGTGTTGCTGGCGACTGGGAGCAAGGCGCGCAGCGGCGCCGCCGACACGCGCGCTTTGAGCGGCTCGCTGTTGTAGTCTAACGCTAGACCTGGAGATGAAATTGTTTGTGCGATGCAGCTATTGAAACAAAAGTATAAATAGTTCAACTTAGTTGTGCGTGCGTTTCTATGTGTGGGTTATTTGAACATAGGGCCATGCGCACAACTGATTTGAACTATCCTGCTAATATAATAAATCCGTGAGTTTCTGAATTTGTAAGGGGTTGTGTGAGCGTGTATGTTTGTTACTTATACACTAACAAAACTTGGCATTAAGTTAGCCTACATCCTGGATTAACGCATAGGCCACATTTTGCAAGCGAATCTGCAGGGAAAAGCTAGTCTGTAATAAGGCTAATTACCTGTGATATAAACAGTATTGGGGTCCTTAGGCAGGACGGGCTCGTCGAACTGTCCGCCAGGTATCTGGTCAGCGTTGATTCTCCGCAGCACCACGTCCTTCTGCTTGATCACACCATCTACTACCACCACTGTAAGCGTCTGAGGACAATATTTTAGGGCTTAAACATTCCTGTTAGAGTTATTCACCTACATTTTAGTTATCCTCGTGTATCAGGTCCGTATGTAACGTGCGAATACGCTATGTTCCGTCAGCGTCCCGTCGACGTAAAGATGCCGTCGACTTGTATTCATACAAATATATAGTGTTCGGACGGCGCGCTGTGTCGTCGTAACACACACATGACCGGACAGCAGCTCCCGAGACGAAGCGAGAGGGGCAGAAGCGTTAAGACTGCGTCGCAGAAACGCTGCGATGGCGCAGCGCCTGAGGGCCGGCTATGCGTCAAAATATTTGCGATGCGACGACGCGTCCTTACCACGTCCCCTCCCCTACAGTACACCGACCTGGTCGTGGTAGTTGCGCGCGCGCACCAGCAACCTGTAGGTGCCGGGCGGCAGCAGCGCGCGGTAGTGGGCCTGGTTGGGGGTGACGCGCAGTTGCCGGCCGGACCCCTCCACGGCGACCATGGCTGCGCGCAGCGGACCGCCCTCCTCGTTGCGGACGAAGCCAACCACACCTGGAGATAACGTCCTTTAGAAATATCTTTGGAAATCTAGGGTGGAGCGAGAACACATCACGCTTGTCGAACACAACACATGTCGCCGATTTTGGTTGTGGCTTTTGGCTTTAAAACTGACACGTCGCGTCGCTTCAACTCAACGGCAACTTGAGTAAAGCCGTATTATTAAATGTCCTTAAAATTCTGTTAAAAATTGACAGAACACTATGAGACACAAACTTATGCTTTTGATGGCGAGAGTTGGATCTTTTTGCCAATGGTGCTTATACTCTCTTAGAACAGTTAAATTAAGACCAACAGCTCATACAGCAGTCGCAAAGCACACTATCTAACGATTTATTACCCCTCGTAGATTCCGTTACACTCATATTAGGATTAACCTTAATTCCATAAAAAGAAGATAACTTACCTGTGTTAACACTCCTCACGACCCTCATGATACCAGCCAGGTTGTGTCTCCACGCCCAACCGATGTCCTCATCCTTCGGCATCTTGCAGCAGTCCAACCCCAGGGATAAAATAGGCACATTGTACCGTTCATATATGAGGTCTATTAGATCTCCATGGACCACACTGTCCTTCTTGTCACAGACCATATCTCCGGGCGTTCTATGCTCTTGGAACATCTGAGCATACTGTTCATACATCTTCGCTGATTCCGGATAGGAGACGCCTTCTGTACCCGATGCCAACTCTATCACCAGGTCAAATCTTTCCACTTCCAGTAACCTAGCGAAAGCCTTCTCTCTGGTGTAATTTGAGAGCGGATTCAAGTTCTTATTAGCGAGGTAATTGTAGAGGCTGTCACCGAATTCCTCTTCCATTGGCGTGACGTCACATTTATCTGTGTGATCATAGTTTCTCAGTATTTTCAGGGTTAGAGGGTCGAGGTTGGGTATGAAATGTATGACGGAGTTGTTCAGCATGCGTTTGTGTATGGGTTCTCCTAGTTGGTATGCTGTGGAAAGATGGCGGGCGTAGTTAAGCAACATCTCCTGTCCTAGAGGCTGTGACGCGTAGAGGTTGCTTATGAGTGCAACGTGGAATTTCGTCTCCTCCGGACCCCCGGCCTGTGCAATAAAATATCACTTTTAACTGGTAGGAATGGAGGGCTTTAAAAATTAGATGACTTACTGAAGCTAATTGTTAAATTGAACTGGTTGTCATTTCATGATAATCACAGGATTAATGGGAAAGGAAATGACAACCAGTTCAACTTAACAAGACTCTGGAGTGTATATGGAGGAGGTAGACTTTCTTCGTTCTAAACCGCGATTTAATTAATATACGTACCATCTAGGCTGTTACTTTTAACTTTTTTTTTAAATTAGTGAGGATTAACAATGTCTAATACTGAGTCGGAGATAGCCATCTTCCATATTAATATCATAGTAAATATAATGAATAACTCCCACACCGGATTCGGTAACGGCGGCCGGTTTCATAGAAACCAGACCATATAGGAGTAATTTTATTGTGACCAAGTGTGTGCGCAGTGCACAAAAGCAATCTCTCTTCCTTTACTCTCATAAGTCATAACCCAGAGGGACTGATGACAGACACGACTGGCGAGAGATCAGGCGCAGGACCGACCTTTTTACATGCCCATCCGACGCATGGATCATCTTACTTGTCAGACAACCAGATCACCTGGTTTGTCCTAACCAAACTTGGAAATAAAATGTTTGTTGTTGTTGTTTAAGGATGAGGCTAGATGCCTCCTTTTAATTTATATTAAAAAAAAACAGCAGTTTCTATTGATGTTTAATGAAATAACATTATTTATTTTTTCTTCCGATACCGTCATAGCACGGGCGGAGTGGTGGGCAACAGAAAGTTTAATATAAAGATATAATTCATACATTACTGAAATACAAGTTCATACATTACTGAGACGATCGCCGATAGGGATAAGGGATTAGGAAAGTTGGGCCACCGGTATACTCACTTACTGAATGAAACACACAACGCCGTTTCACGCCAATATTCTGTGAGGCCGTAGTATCACTTCGAGCCGGCCCATTCATGCCGAAGCATGACTCTCCTACGGCGATGGGCATCAGTATTATGTACTTGAGATCGGAAAATGTCTCATTGGTACACGCCTCCACCGAAGTTAGAACCTGCATCCTCTCGAGTGCGAAGGTAAAGGTCTTACTCACTAGGCCACAGACGCTCTAAAATACGACGTTACAATCATTTCCTCAGATAGAACTCACATCAGCCGTCAACTTGAGTTCATGCAGCAGCGCCGTGTTGAGACTGTCCCCGGCTCGGAACTCGGCGATATCACCGAACTTGTTCTCCAACTCCGCCAGCTTCGCGTACAGTTCCAGCGGCTTGTGGTAACCCGTGTACATTATGTTGTCCAGAACGCTGGAAAGAATAGTTTTGTAAACAAAATAAAGTAAACACTCAGGGCCTGTTTCACCACTTCCTGATAAGTGTCTGATACGTTAACCACAACCTGTTCGATAGACTCTGCTTATTTTATCTCTCAAATATGATGATAGCCTATACGTTAGTTACCAGGCAGTTGTGAAAAGGGCCCTAAAAATAGTCAAACATAAAAAGATAAAAACCTCGCTTGTTAATAATGTTAAGAAATGTTATATAATGTTTATGAGAAGTTTGTTAACTTACTAAATATCAAATTTTATTAGTTTAAATGTGTTAAAACTTACCTTCATTAGAATGTGCACTTACCACGCATATGCACGCAATATAATTTTTGTCAGAAATCTATAATGCGCAAGCATATACTTTATAAATTGGTATTATCAATCCTATGATACTTGGGGCCTGTTTCACAGCTTACTGATAAATTTACTATTAGGCTATCCACAACAATATCTGTCAAATAAAGTTGAATAGACTATCTGTAAGCGGTGGTATCTCTTATGTAGATATTTGAAATAATAGACAGCCGAAAAATATATATAAAAATATTGTTATCTTCGTCTGCCAACGTAAGATATGTCCTTCACTACAAACAGCTTTTCATTTGTATAACAAAATATTAAAGTTACTCAGAATATTAGTAGACAAAGACTGTTAGTGCAAAATTAACACACACAAAGCTTGCATACATATTTATTACATACAGTTATATACAAATAATCAGCATTATAGTTTAGTAAATAGAAAAACTACATATTATGTCAAGTGTACTAATTCTACCATAACAGTGAAAAAAAAAATTTAAAAATGAGATTCTAAATGGACGGCCAATTTTACGAGTAAGTTATGAATCATTCAATAAAACTTTTGAGATCCTAATTGTATTTAAATTTTAAAATATTTAAGTAAAAATAATATACCTTTTTCATACTACCCGATTTATGAGAAAAAACAGGTAGTTAAAAATGACTCAAACTAAGTATATAAAGTAATAAAATCTATGAAATATAAAGCAACTTCTAACTACTGATCAGTGGGACATGCGTTGGGTCGTTTGGTTCGGTCGTAAGAAGGGACAGGAAAACGAAAAGATTTCATTAGCTACTAGTATATTAAGTCGTAGGAATAAAAATGAAGAATATATAGTTGCAGCCATTTAATTATATTTGTAATTATAAATTAATCCAGGACATCCGCACACAACTAAATGGCTCTCGCAGCTAAGTTACACAAAAATTCGTTCTTGGACGAAGAAGAAGGACATCCCGCCTTTTTCTGCGTTTCAAATTATTTGCATACCAAATCCGAATGTTTGCTAATATTTGCTGTGTTGGGTGGTTTTTAAATTGTTTATAGTCTGGCTACTATAAGTTGAACTTATCATTTATTTTTACTAGCAACATTATTCTAACACAGTATTTTGTCTTCGGTTAAAGTTGCACTTCAATTGGATGTAATGATTTTGATACTTTATCATAAGTATTATTATGTTAATGATCTTTTAATTTTACATAATATATAACATGTATTTATCTAAATAAATTATATTTTTATAAAATATGTATGAAAATACCACATAATAAGACATGAAAAGCGATTCTGTCCCTACATAAAGTATGATTTTGATTATAGCAAGTAAATTCTACTTCGAATTATATGCATTGTATTTTATTTATAACAACACCTTGTCCTATAAATCTCAATAAGAATAACACTTTAATTTTTACAAAAAATTGTAGAAATACTTGCGTTTAGATCTCATGATCTAATAAATGATCAAAGTCTTTTTCGCCACTACAATTATTGCGTGATCCATCTAAAGAATTTTTGAATTCGGAAATTATTCCACGTTCAACTTATACTATAAGTTATAACTAGCCAGACTATTATTTATAACTACATGGCATGGTACGTAAAGAAGTAGGTTCATAGGGTAGTCAAAGCGGGAAGGGGGTACAGATAGTTGAGCACAGTTCTGCGTGCAGCCCTATCTATGTGTGCGCTTGTGAATATACAACTTTCTTTCACTGTGGTACTGCGGCAGGTGTCGTCCGAGTAACTCGAATAAAAGTTGTTTGTTTACAAGCGTACGCGCACATAGAGCCGCGCGCACAACTGAGTTGAACTACGTACTGGTGTTATAGTGGACGTGGGTGGAGGACTCACCGGAAGTCGTAAGCAGAAGACCAGTGCTGCGGGTCGTCGGGCATCAGCGTGAAGTTGAGAGACACAGTGCCGTTGGCTGGGACGGTCACCTCCTCCGTTATGCTCTCGTACCTGGATGGAACGTAAACAGAAAGATGTAAGCTAATATTCTAGTGTTATAAAATAAAAATCTAATTTACTTAAGTTCGAGTATTTATGACTTATTAGAAGATTATTACGGCGGAACGTACAAATGTTGTCCTATCAGTAAATATTCAAAAATGGATAATTTTCTTGTGTTCTCAAGCCCACTTGAATACACACAGAAATTTCATAAAAATTGGTCCAGTTGTGTTTCCATAACATTTGATTTCATCTAAATCGTCTGTATGGGTGGCGTACGGGTTCCCGCCCACCGTGACTATGTATATGACACATGTCCAGTGTACAACCTGAACCTGACATATATATATATAGTTAACCCACGTTGTAAGTGCCGGGTCGGAGCAGCCGCCAGTAGTCAGCGTTGGCGGCGCTGCGGACGGCGTGCGAGATCCCGCCCACCTTAATCGTGGCTACTGCTAGAGGGTGCCCAAAGTGGCTGTGTATGACCCATGTCACTCCAGTGTGATCCTGACATATATATAGTCAACCCACCCGTTCTTGCCGGCAGTGACGTTGTAAGTGCCGGGACGGAGCAGCCGCCAGTAGTCGCCGTCGGCGGCGCTGCGGACGGCGTGTGAGATCCCGCCCACCGTGATCGTAGCCCCGGCTAGGGGGTGCCCGATGTGGCTGTGTATGAAGCCCGTTACACCGGTATGTACCTGCATAGAAATATGATGGTTAAAACTGAAAAGTTTTAGGGGTTTTCGTGCAACGAAGTACAACGTTTACCATAGGTCTAATGCGACCATCCAGATTCCAGATTATACAACGGTTTCCGGTTAATTGGCAACACGCAACACTGGCCAAATCTTTACATCACATTTGGAATCATTATTTTCGTTAGAGATCTCTGACGCACATTTATTTTTATATTAGCGTAATTACTAAATTATTTGCTTATAATTCACTTAAAATAAACAGTCTGCATAAATTAATTCTTCATAGAGTGGGTCAACTCAGCTGTAAAAAGCGTATTGCATCTATGTCAACACTATTCAACGAGTAACAAGTGTTTCATGAAATTACTTTTTCCGCTGGAACTTAGTCCGTAGCATAAAAAACAAACTGCAAATAAGTACTGTAGTTCATTATTTAAGAGTTTACTATAAGTAAACGAAATTAGTGGCAGCAGAGCAAAACGAAATAAAATCGTTGTCAGCGGTCTTACTCCGAAACCGTTTTGAGACCCCAAGCGAATGAATCGGAATGCTGCGTCCAAATGAAGAAAACGTAAAATGTTGTCATTAGAGTAGGAAAGTAATACTTGATCAAGTCCGAGAATTTGTTTGTGCCGTTTGAGAATAAGGGTCCAGTTATTTATGTTCCGCATATTATGTATAATTTAAACGAAATCGGTCAAACCTAAAGTATAGTAATGTATCGTCACAACCAAACCTCTAAGAATGTCAACAAAGCATGAATATTTTTCTAAACGACCTCTGTGGCTCAGTTGGTGAGCACGTTGGTAAGCCGTCGACGGAACAAAAAGTATACAAAAGTTAAATGTGTGTATAGTATAAAAGTATTAAATATATTTCCGTTGTCTGGTGCCCGTAGCACAAGTCCCTCGAGTACTTAGCACGGGGCCAGACTGACGTGGTATGAAGCGTCCATAGATTATATAGGTACATTTACACTGCCTACCTGTTCCATAAACTGCAATAAAGCTTCCTTATTATCCTCCCAGTATGTGGGCAGGTCGGCGGCGGGCGGGAACTTGTGACAGCCCAGCTCCAGCGTCAGTTCCATGTCGCTCGTGTGCAGGTAGTTCCAGTCCTGCATACCACCAGCTAGAGCATACCTGTGGGAGCGAGATGGAGATAGCATGAGAGTAATAACATGATAGAGAGAGAAACTTCATATTTGGTTAGCAGAGGAAGAAAAAGGAAAGTTCCGATGAGATAGATTTTTAAATCACGTGGGATGAAGAGAAAGCTTAAGATTTAAGAATAGATACAGTATACGATGATGACATTATATAAAATAAATAAAAGTAATAGGCTTACCACTTAGCACCATTCGTGATTCCCCCTGGAAATCTCTCGTTCGGAGTATTCTTACACGGCTGACCCAAATGCATTCTGTGATGTGCCTGTGAAAGAAGAGACAAAATTTCATCTTTTTTCCTCAACGATTCTCTTCTTACAATTTAATGTCATATAAACATTTTTTCGACGTTGTCACGGGTTTTTCGGGCATCTGAAGTCACTCACCTTAGCGTACACGTGCGCCAGGTACACGAACACGTTGTCTGGTGCGGCCGCCGCTCATGCGGGCATCTGACGTCACTCACCTCGGCGTACACGTGAGCCAGGTGCACGAACACGTCTTTGTCTGACGCGGCTGCCGCTCATGTGACGTGTGCGGGGGTGTGACCTCACTCACCTCAGCGTACACGTGCGCCAGGTGCACGAACACGTCGTTATCCGGCGCGGGGTTAGCGCGGCCGCCGCTCATGTCGGCGTCTCCGTCGTACGGGTAGTTGGCGACGAGGGCGCCGCCATGCAGGTTGGCGGACAGCACGAAGGGGATGTGTGACGACCACACCATCACCGCCTCCGTTTCCGGCTCCTGGGATGTGTTGTCCTAGAAATCATTAGTAAACACATTCATTTTAAATATCGCTTGACTAACTGTCTTGATATTAGCTGCTTGCTGTGTCAAATGAAATAAACAAGTAGGATGAGTGAGATGAGTAGTTTTAATTCAATGACTAAAACGTGCTAAATTATATTCTTAGTTTTAACTAAATTATGGGGCTATATAAAGCCTACAGAAAAATATCCTTCAAGCTTCGGATTCAGGTGATGTTGAGAATAGCTTACCACAGTAGGTCCGTACTGATCGGGGAAGTTACGATTGAGGTCGATGTTGTGAGCATTAGGTCTGCCGCGGACGCTTTGGAAGTCGCCTAAAAATGTAATCGAAAGTTTATATAAATTAAACTTAAATGAGCCTGTCGAGCGTATTACTTTATTCTGTTTTTGTTAAGTTTTTGTCTATCCGAAGAGCGGGTTGATATTTGCAAATAACAATAAACCAAACGCAAACGCGTAATTGTTCAAAACTTTTTGCTTCTAACAAGATTTATTTTGTAATAGTTGATACCCGCAACTTCAAAATTTATACATCAAGCGGGGACCGTACATTTTCCCGGCATAAAAAGTATTTTATACGTTGCCTAGACAAGTTGTGGATAGCCTAACAGAAACTATATCTGTAAGCGGTGCAACAGGTCCTAAATGCACAGACACGCCAAGTATACTGTTTTATTATAATATGTAAAGATATAGATAAAAATCGTAAAAAAAATGAAGTCATTAACTCTGGCACACAACATGTATATACAATTTCGTATCTATATTACATTGTCATGTTATTCGTTTAATCTTACCCAGCTTAGATTTCTCATATCCATCGGGGTTCATGCTCGGCATGAGGTGTACTCTGGTGGTGTTCAGTATGCGCTGGACTCTCTCGTCCCCGCTGTAGTACTGCTGGCAGAGGTACTTGGCGAGGAGGAGGACCATTTCCCGTCCGACAACTTCATTGCCATGCATGTTGGCCACGTACTTGAATTCCGGTTTGCCTTTAAAATATAACGAAAGATTAGTAACGCTTTTTCTGTATTTAGTTTAAAGGTTCACTTGTGCGATGTTAAATTTAAACGCAAATGCGCACGTACACGCAAATGCGTACGCTCATGTATACATAAATATGTAGCATACATTATCAATGGTAATCCGTTTGTTCTTTTATTATGAACCTAGCATTGTCATATTTTCTTACCAGCATTTAAATACGTGCTATCGAAGAAATTGATTCAAAGTAATTGGGTAGAATAATATCAATTTAACGTCTTTTGATTTGTCGTTTTTTCGTCTTTTGTTGGCGTAGTTTAATAAAATGCAACATAAACAGGTAGTATCTTCGTCTGGATATCAACTTTATGATAGTACTAACATATCTATTATATTTACCTGGGATATGTCTCCCTGGATCCTTGGTCACCTCCAGTACATACAGCTCCCGGCCTTGTACGGACTTGCCGATGCTGATGAGGCTGGTGATGTTGGGGTACTGCACGTTGATGTCCTTGAGGAACTTCTCCATCATCACGTAGTTATGGTGGACGAAGTCTGGCGGGGACAGGCCGTCAATGTCACGTGCTCCCCTGTTACGCTCTGAGAATTTGCCCCGACATTTTTAAGGTATATGCCTTTACTTTGAAGTGTTGAGAATAAATGCATACTTACAGTTTGGTGTGTGTGTCTAATTATGTCGGGCACTTTAGAAATAAAATACTGATTTCAAGAAAAGTATGTGTAATGTTGTAGAAATGTATACTTACAATATGGTGTGTATGTCTGGGTATGTCACTTTAGAAATCTTTGAAATTCAATCATGATTTAAATAAGTGTGTGTCCGCTTCTTCTTCACGCTGACGTCACGTCAGCATCTATACTACGTTAGATCAAAGATATCTAGACATTTTGACTTCTCAAGTTTTATTCTACCCTCATAAACATATACATTACATAATACAAAAACTCTTCAAACTCAGTTTTTATGAAATATGTAATTTCGAAACTCTACCGACCCAAAATTATTCCTCACATTTGCAGTTAAGAAAAGTGCAAAAGTATGACGTATTTTTTGTTATTGTTAATGTTATGTTTTTGGGTGAAACCAAACTAAAATTACATGAGTGAATTTAAGTGTATATAAATAAAATTTAGTGTGAATAAGGTGGGTATTAATTTTGCCAAATCACTTAATTTTTAAATATTAAAGGAAAGGTGATCGAGGATATAGAAAGCATATACAAAAAAAAAGGAAAAAGGGGCAACATCCGAAGAGCGTAAAGGAGAAAAATTAAACACATGCAGAACTAGCAAGCTAAAATTAAGTTATTGATGTTTAAAAATACTAAGAAACTTGATTGAGACTAGTTTTTGAACTATCCAAAAAAAACTATTAAAATATTATAACGAGACTTATGCACAGTTACTGATGTCTATAACAGGTATGTTTTATATTGTCTAGACACATTATTCAACAAATCACTAGAGTCTAGTTATATATTTAGACGGGAAACAATCTAAATCAGAAATTGTGCATAAGCCAATCGAAGCATTTTAAAACATCCTTTTTAAAATAATCTAAATGTTACTACTTAGTAAACAGTTAAAAAGCAGAAAATTAAGTTTATTATTTTAGCCGGCTTACGATACACCAACGTGATATCTCTCTCTCTCTCAAGCGTTGTCAAAATAGTCGACATCGACATATATCTCTACTCCATAATTTCTCGGTCGTAGACTAGCATCGAAAATACCGTACTCTCCTCATAATATCAAAATCACGACTAAACTCGATAAAAATTTACTGTCATGTAAGGGTTCGTAGACAAAAATAGCACAGATTAAAAACAAAACACAATCATTATTGTCGACAAACAAGAGAAAAAAAATACATGTTAGGGTCAATAGAGATAAAGAGATAAACCGGAAAACGTCGAAAAAACGTGTAGACAAAATGATCACGATGGCTTATCTAAACCCTGCAGGAGTGTCGTATGACTTAATTTTGTGGACCAACACGTCATGCTCAACCTTTACTCACAAAATAGAAATACAATATTTTAGTTAATGGTTAGTTGTCAAAAATTGCAAATCAAATAACAAAAAAAAAGACAACAACAGCAATATCACAAAATGCAAATCACTCCAACAAATTAAAATATATAAACTAGATATGTAGGTATCATCATTTATTGCTTATTTTTTACTTACAATATAATTTCACTATACATATTAATAAATGCATTTCGAACGGTTAAATTCTATACAATTTATTTTTAAATAAAGTTATTGAGCAAAAATCACAGAATATAATGGAATTGGATTATGAGTAATTGTATTTTTATAAGTGGCAACATTGAATTTGATGCCTGGAGATAATAATTGATTGAAATATTGGCACAAAAATATTGAATAAATAATATATTGCTTTCACATTGACAACCATGTTAGATCATTTACAACTGGACATTACAGAATACTCGATCACTCTGAATTTTGACATGATAATAACAAATGCTAAATTATGTATGCAACTCCAGAGCACAAATAGTTGAATACTCGAAGTTTACAAGTATCATAGCAACATATGTAAACCTTATGCAACTTCAGAGTATACAAGTACTTGATCGCTTAAGTTTGCCACAGTTACATCATATCAAACTAAATGCAACTTCAGAGTGGTAAAGCAACTTGTTATATATCTACCACAACCATTTAAAATTAGTCACTATTATTAGTACCATCGATACATTTACTACTCAACAATGAGCGCTTTCTTTGAGTAAATATATTAGAGATTCCCCTATTGAACAAAAGCTTCTGATTGGTTACTCTTTTGCGGCAATAAGAACTCAGAATTTTGACATTCTTAAGCATGAACATTAAATATATTTTGCCAAAGAACGCGCCCAGTAATTATTATTCAAATCGATTGAACATACAGGACGATGGTCTTGTTAACCAAAATTTATCATCGCCCTGTATTGTTATTACAAGTTGGAGAAAGCTTGAAGTTTATAAAACTTATCAATTATAGTTTTAAAGAACTTCGTATTACGATAATAGGTTTAAAATTCTATAATCGCACCATAAATCTATGAAATAATATGACTTGTAAAATTATCGTAATGACTGTGACTATTCAATAAACCGACGCTGGAAAGGCAAAATGTATTAACCACCATTTTTGACGATATTGAATTTTAAACATCATTCAATAAAGATTTTTTTACTTATTCAATTGATATTGAATTGAACATAAAAATATCTTCAAAAACGGTGGTTAATACGTTTTGCCTTTCCAGCGTCGAAACATTAATCATTAAACCCCTCTAAAATAGACTAGAAATTATTATTGTACGGTATTAGTAATTAGTACATTTTAGTAATACTGACATTTAAAGCGTCTACTTGAGTTCTATATTACTGAAGTTTGTTTTGTCGATGCTATGTTTCAAGCTAAGTTTTTTACTTGAATTCGGAAATTTTACGCTCGATCATTGGTCAATGCGCGCAAGTGTTTATTGGATGTTACGCGGTGAAGTTTTTAATCCGAGTCGAATTATGCATCGTGTATAAGGCTCGTTTCTTTGAAAGACTGTAGAAGTAAAGACCTTTACAACTAGACCTACCGCCCTAAAAGGTCACTTCGCAATATTGCTAACAGCAATTCATTATGTAATTTTTCTTGTAAATAAATACAAAGTTTGCAAAACAGTGATTTTACAATCAATTTAAATTGATTTTGAAGTAACTATTTCATTCAAATAATTCGATTTTTGAACAAAATGTACTAAAACGAACCGTAGAGCAATTCCTTTGCAAAATTGCTATTACAAGCATTTTAGGTCCCCTGACGTATACGCAATTAATTACAACAACGGCGCCTCGCCTTATTGAAATAACAAAATTGTGATCTCCTTATTAAGTAGTTGAAGTTCGGTTTTAAATTCACGTATTTACAATAGTTCAGCACCTGCTTTGCCTTGCTTGGTGCCTGACACGTCTAACAATTATTTAGATTTATGAACAAAATGCTACCAGAACACTCCCATGTAATTCCATCGGGGGGGGTTAGCCGAGACGCTTTATGTCATCTTCATACGTGTTATTATCAGACAGGTCTCCAATAAAACATGTGTGTTACAAAAACATATAATAAAACTGTTTTGCACTACAACAAAACAAATATTATATGAAGAAGTAACACACATGTTTTCAGCAAGCTCTTGCTGGTCCATTGGAGACTGCTATGGCGACAACTCCTGCACATCCAATTCTACAACGAAGCGAAAACGTTTAGGTCTTGGCTAGCCCCCCAGATCTGCTATCATAACCGTGTCCGAAGTTAAATAGAGTACCATGATGTGATTAAATGAATACCATTCCCGTCATATTGAAACATCTATAATGAAGGACAACATTTCTTAACACATTTAAAATGATCTAAATAATTGTTCATAAATGCCATCTGGATGCTGTTATCATTTGTGTGTTATCCAACAAAAATCAGATTTTAAACTATGAATGCAGTATTATTCCTCAAGATCTAGAGAATAATACTGGATTCTTAAATTAAAATTGATTTTTTTGTTGGATAACACACACATGCTTAACAGCGTCCATCTGACAATATTAAGATGCTTAAATTCCGTCAAAGAACTGATCGACTGAACGTTAAGGATCTGAATTCTAGCTCTAACACTGTAGCTTTAGCAAACTTGACCTCTAGCTTAAGCATATCATAATATTATATGAAGACCACGCGGGAAAAACAAGAAATGTCAAAAAAATACAACTAAGAGAAAAACAGCTTTATAAAGTTTAAAAGTCTATATACAGCCAGGGACAAACAAACATAAATTGAACTATAACAGGTGACTGCGAAGATTTTACACAATTCTGGTTATTTTATAATAGAATGATACACTAAAAGCAAATGGCATTATAAAAGTCTTTAACTGTACCTAGAAAAGCAACCGTAGTTATGTGTTTTTACTTTGCTTAAATTTCTTTAAGTTCAATTTTAGTTCTTGTTACATTGTATTTCGTCTATCGCATATGATTCAAAATTATTACTTTGTATTTGTCCGTAACTTTAAAAAAAACTATATTTGTCATTCTGCGAACAATAGTGTGGGTTATGTGTTTGTTTAATATTTGTAATTGTACTTTTTTTTTAATATGATAACATGTAACTGTTTATTGTTCAGATAAAGAAAATAAAAATAAAATAAAATAGCAATAGCATTAGAAATAGCAATTAAAATTGTAGCCCTTTTTCCCTGAGGAGTATACAGACTTATTATGGCGGGTATAAGCTGTATAAGCTAATTGAATGTAAGATGCTATTTACGGTTGCTATTTGATTTTTTTTATTATTCCTATATAATAATTTTAATGCTATAAATATGTGAATAAAGTTTTTTTTTTCGCTGTGTAAATATTTTTTCTATTGCATTAATTGTTTAATTTTGTATGCTACTAAGTTATAAATGTGTGATCTTGTACAAATGCTGTTTTAAAATAGGAAATATAGCTTAATTTATTTATTTAAAAGTTTGGATGCTTATAGGTCAATCACGCCGAAAGTGATTAAAGGATTTCTATTAAATTTGTGATACAAAGGTATTAGCTAACGTAGGTATACTTTATATTTTTAATACAGCCTGGAGACGTGAACGGGCAAGCGAGCGGATGGATCACCTAATGGAAAGCAATTATCGCCGCCGATGGAAATTCACTTTTGGTTATATCGTAACGTTTTATTGGAGTTACTGTGTGTCACGGCCGCTTGCAGTCAAGTACCTTTTAAGTACCTATCGAAATTACAATAGAAACCGCTCGCTATGTGTACCTAATAGCCACATCCCATTAACTCCCAAATTCCTTGATCTGATTAAGATGTGAAATATTAAAGGAACTTTTTTACTTTTTATCGAAGACGAAATCTTTCCGCTCATATTTTATGCTGAATTTTCCTTAAACTTTTGCGATAATGTATTGTTCTTTATAATATTAATGTTGAGACAAGAAAGCCTTAAATCTTTATAACGAACTAGCTGCTGCCCGCGACTCCGTTCGCGTGATAGCTTTCCTGATATTTTTTCTAAAAACCTCACGGAACCCGAAACTATTCCGACGAATGCAAAACCGTGGAAATCGGTTTGTGCGTTCTGGAGTTATAGCGTCAGGGAGGAAAACCCGACTTATCTAATATATAAAACTAGCAGACCCGGCGAACTTTGTTTCGCCATATAATGGCAATAAATAAGCAGATTGTTTTTTTTTTTTTTTTGAAAATCGAACGCTTTCAAACGGGATAAAAAGTATCTTATGTCCGTCTCCTGGCTCTAAGCTACCTCCCTACTAATTTTCAGCCAAATCTGTTCTGCCGTTCTTGAGTTATAAG
>JAOTAV010005392.1:12527-30408 GCA_026546445.1 Cyclargus thomasi | reverse complement strand
AAAAAAATAAAAAAATAAATATTAATTATTTTATCTTTTTACGGTTTATTTAATTTCAAGTATAATTACATTAAGCCCTTATATGTGCCCTAATATTAATATTAGATGTGAATTCTGAAAGAAAATAATCTTAGAATACGATGGTGATTTTGTAGTCACTGTCTCTCCACCTATATGGTCTCCGGGTCATTATCTCAGGATTATTTTTTTACTTAACTTGACAATAGCTTGACCACAACCTCTGTACCGCGCCCTAGGTACAGGGGACGGGGCGGGTGATGGGTAAGAATACTACCGCCGTCAGCGTTGACGACAAAGCCTTAGAACAGGGCTTCCGGTAACCATGGTTACCCTTCCCCGCCGCACCGCGCTCAAATCGAAGGCGGTTATAAGGCTTAAAGTCAAGCTATAGTTTAAAAGATTTATCGCAAAATGTGACACAGCATATTAGACCAAACTTAACGCCGAAATCTCTAAGTTTAATAGGAGATTGCTCTAAATTTTCCAGAGCCCGGTTAAAGCGACAATTTGGAAAGTTTAATTTTCAGAAGATCGATAGTAGGAATTAAGCAATTCAGAATTGGTCGACCTCCTTTTAAATATTTTTAAGAACTAGAGGAACTAATGAAAAGGGAAAAAGGATAATAATGATAAAAGACGGCTAGTAACACGTCTCATCTGAGAACGACTTGGAATATGACACATGTGGGTCAAGGATGTGTATCTAATCTGTGTATCATATAATAAAAACTTAAAAATATAAAAGCATTAAATATAATTCCGTTATCTGGTACCTGTAACAAAAGTCCTTCAAGTACTTAGCACGGGGCCAGACTGACGTCGTGGTGTAAAAGCGTCCATAGATATTATTATTATTGCTTTAAGTATCTCCATACAAAAATTTGTCTAAATCTATGCCATTTGAGAATGAAGTGTCACAGGAGTAAATAGACAGTAAGAAAGATAGCACTTCTTATACTCTTCGTTATATTTTTTTTTCAATCACTCACAACACTTTACCAAGGCAATTAGGGATATATAAATCAAGTTAATATGGCAAAAAGAGTATGTAGTAACGCAATCGATCAACCCTCTTTTTGTAGACGATGTGAGCATTATTTCAGCAAATTTCGAGGTCGTATTACCGCTATCTATCAACGTTCTAATGGCGTAATCTACGTACTATATAAACGTTATCGACGGTTAAATTAATCTGGGATTAGTTTGAACTAGAATCAAGATAACAGTGCATACGATATTATGTAGTTTTTTCTTTCGGTTTGGATTTGCTGCAAAAATTTTATGGACTTAAAATTAAAAAAACAGAATAAAAACATGAAAAAACTGCTATACTTATTTTTTAAATTTTTGTTCTGTTACTAACTATAAAAATATTTAAAAAACATTAACAGATTTATTTCAGTTGAAATTAAGTTTTGAAAATTGAACAATTTTCTTTCTAAATTTAAAGACCGACTAATGGTTATTCGTCATTGACTAATATTGAAAACTTTGTGTTCTTTTTTCAAAACAGCTTTATTTAAAAAAGTTCAATTCGCCTTTACAGCCACTACCCTCAAAATGCGTCGTATTTTCAAGGACTTTAGCATTCGGATTACAGTAATTGCGGGTGATGGATCGACTCTCATCGAGATAACGAATTTCGGTGACAGTTCATTTGACAGGTAATGTTCTGACAAAGCGACGGTAGAGAAAAATATTCTGGAATGGATGGGTAACCTAATATTCTAATACAATATTTTTACAAAAAAAATTCATACAAGTAATCTAATGGTTATTGGTTTTTCCTCAAGTATTCCTTTCGTATATACTAACTTTTACTCGCGGCTTTGCTCGCGTAGCCTTTATTTCTATTAAAGAATGAAATATTTAAAGTATCCGACACGTTTTGTAAATTAAGTATTCAAGACTGATAAAAGTAAGCGTATTGGACCGTTCGACCTCACGATTAGTTAAACATCAATATTTATGGTTTACACTTCACGACCCCTTAATATTAATCAAGGCACAAATTAATTGAGTGGAGATCTGAGGGTCTATTGTTATCGTAAAGCCTGAAGGCTCTTATCGTTACAAAGTTTGTTCGACAAAGCTATCGGTTATTACCTTAGGCTCAAGTCGAAAACGTTGAACCTACTTGTTATTTAAAGTATACAAATCAGATATTTATTAATGCTACTTGGAGTTCAGGTTTCCGAAATCTGAACCTGTATGCTCTGAACGAAAAAGAACATTTTGAAGTCACATACACAGTTACATAACATATAAGTAGCTTCTAAAAATACTGAACATTCGTGCAACAAAGTGCAAAACGTGAATGTACAATTTGAAAAAAGAAAGTTGCACACAAAAGGTAAAAGGAACACTCATTTTCAGGGATTTCTGAGCGTCCCACGCAAGCAAACGTTACATTTGCTGACAATACAAATAGCAAAAACGTAGTAAGCGTATTTAATACTGGGCTGTTCGTAACAATCCTTGGTAAGTTGGCACATTCACGACATTTTCTGTACAACCTTACTGATTTTTTATCTACGAAATACTCAGAAAATCCTTTCTTATTCGGTTCGTATTTTATTTCATCGCATTCGGCATCGCAGGTTGTATCTTTTTATAAATCTTAGGAGTTGGAAGGATATGTTAAATATTTATTAGCAATTACATGAAGCCTTTTGTATATTCAGTGTACGTTTCACAGATATTTTTCAAAGTGCTCTTGCCGTCAAACTGCCTGTTATGTTTTGTATTATTTATGACTCAAAATTTTATCTTTGCCAGCTAAATTGAAGACGTATGTGTAAAAAACGGATAACTAACATTTTACAACATTCGGGTAAATGGTAATTTATACCCATAAAGTTTTGATAAATCTTGTAGTTTTGTGATTTCATTATCAAGCTTGTCTATCTAGCTATACATTAATGACTATATTTTAATTTCAAATCGTTTTTCCGGACCTATAGCATCCATTTACGTAAAAATCCGGCAGTTTTTAAAATGTTACTTACCTCTTCTTCTACTAATGTCTTCGATTATTAACCCCATTGCAATTAACTTTAAAGTCACGAGTTATATGAAGTCAGCGTTGCGTTAACGTCACATGCACTAATTGCTTTTGTTCATGTTTTTCATCAATTACGCAAAAAGAATTGTAAGAAGAAGAATGGACGCAAACTTTTTTTATGTTGGTTTTTTAAACTGTAGATATTATTAACCGACTTCCAAAAACAAGAAGGTTATATGTTTGGCTGTGGATATATTTTTTTATTTTTGTATGTTCAACGATTACTCCGCCGTTAGTGAAACGATTCTCAATTTTTTTTCATCGTCAATCATCATCATCGTCATAGCTACTATGGCTTCATTCATATCCCCACCATTACCCGTGGCTTAGTCGAGATTAAAATGTATCCTATGTGCTAATTCAAGATAACAGCTAGCTCCATGCCAAATTTTATTGAATTCATTTAGTCGTTTAAGAGTGAAGAAGTAATAAACATCACACTCACAGCCTCACAAATTATAATATTAGTAAAATAATATCTTTGTCGTTGGGAGCCATACTTCGGCACGAATGGGCCAAAGCATCGACGGTATAAATTATTATAGCATAAATTTCTAAAATTACCAAATTAATATGTATGCGGACCGATGGCGAAGCGTTTGCGTGATTTAGAATGGTGATAGTGACATCGAGCGAGAATCACAACTTCCGAATACTTCGCCCAGAGTCATGCCGCAGGACGGTCATAGTTACGACCTACGAATGTGTGCATCGCGATCACTGTACGGACACTAAAATTACTTCGCACACAACTAAGGCAAGTGAATCGAAGCCGCATGAGATGAGAAATTCACGTCGTGACAAACCGTTGGCCGCGTCGCGCTTTTTTTAATTGCTATTAAATAAATATAGGCTTTTTGAGTAATTATAATTAGGTTCATTGTTCATTTTATTTCATAACTTAATTATTCTACTAATAGTTTAAATTAACCTGTGAATAGCAAGTAATGCACTGCATTTATGCCTATAGGGAGGGCACGCTCTTGAGTACAATACAATACCCGAGGGACGTTGTTCTGCCGGTCTTTTACACTGTGGTTGAGTACCTCGCCGTACACTCATTGGAATAATCCTGTGTTATAATAATGGCCGGCAATGCACATGCTACTCTTCGGATGTTACGAGTGTCCACGGGCGAAGGCTGTTGCTTTCCATCGGGTTATCCGACTGCTTCCTTGCCCCTAAAATAACATAAAAATGTATCATGCCTAGTGGTTCTTAATAGGTTCAGGCATAATAGTTTTGGATAACTAAAAAGGGTAAAATAATAATTATTTTTTTACAAAAACTTAAAACCGACTTCCAAACGAAAAAACAAAAATAAATAAGAAACTAAAAAGTAGTAAATAATATTTATTCTTTAATAGTGCCTGTTTCATAATTCGGTGAGGCATCAGCATATTTCTGTACATAATCTTATATACGTTTTTCTTACACAGGGTGTAACAAAAGTAAGTGATAAAACTGAAGCTTTTGTATGTGTCCTTATATATTGAGCACTGTGAAAGTAGCAGCCGTGAACGCAAAAACATTTTTGTGATTTTCATGGCCAAGCGATGAGTTTGTCCATACAAATAAAATTTTTTTTCGCTGTCAGTGCTACCACTTTCACAGTTAACTATTTATAGAGGACTCACATATTTGTTACATTATCACATATTTGTCACATTTCCAAGGACTCTTATGTATGTCCAATGTCCATACTAGGCCGGCAACGCACCTGCAACTCTTCTAATGTTGCTAGGGTCCATGGGTGGCGGTAGTTGCTTTCCATCAGGTGACGGGTTACCGTTAACGGCTCGTTTGCCTCCTTATTCTATAAAAATACTGTTTTTTTAAGGAGCACAGGGACCATCCATAAAGTAAAATATAGTACGTCACATGTATGTGTGTGTGACATGGTGCGACAGGGGATGGGTGGGTCCTTAGTTTTGTGACATCACATTTAAAATGTTCTAAATTTTATCTCGAAATTTGAAATATTGGGGTGGTTTCAATTTCTATACATAAAATTGCAAATTTGTGATATCAAAATGGGAAGGGGGGGGATATCTGAGAATTGTGAGAGGGGTCTAAAAAATCGAAAAATATATAACTATTATTAAACACCTTGAGAGTAATAAAATACTATAATGTAGTATTCAAGTGCTTAGTGTAGTATTCAAATATTGACACATAAGAAATTATACTTAGGTTACTTTTGCAGACACAAAGGCGGTGTAACAGCTGCTGTTTCTTCCAATGGCACTTCACAAGAGCTTTGAAGTTTTACTAATGTCTTAACATAGATTTTTTAATTTATGAAAGTCACAATATTTTTAAATCCTATTCTTCTATTCGCTGGGTGTGCGTCAAAATTTCTAAGTTAAAAAGTGTCTGCCGACTTCCGCCGAATGCTCCTATTTGCTGCCGTGCGCGCTGCGCGCACATTGCACCTAGAAATGTTTGTCTGTCGTATTATGCCGCGGGTCTATTTCGCGAGCAGTACGCTAGTATTGTGAGCGATGTGTGAAGGCCACAGGGTATGTTATTATTACTCGGGTTCAATACTGTACCCTGCCGCGGCCAGCTCACGCGACCTGATTGTCTAACTTGAGACCAATAAAGAGAAAAATAAATCCATACTTATATATTATATAAATGAGAAAGTGTGTTTGTTTGGTCGTTTGTCCTTCTTTTAGGTCTCAACATCGACAATTGACTTGGTTCTTTGCACAGACTTAGTTAAAACAGACGGACAGTTGTTTCTCTATAGACTAATTTTAAGCTTGGAAAAATTAATGTTCCCAAAATATTCGTTTAACTTGAATTCCACGAGAGTAAAGTCGCGAGTAAAAGCTTAGTACATTAGAATATATAATAATTTCTTTGTTTCGTTTAAATGTGTTTAAAGTAAGCGATGAAACAGGCCCTTATTAGTATTATTATTCGAACACTATACTCAACTTTAAACGGTGAAAATGTACTGTTGTAACCGATAAACAAAGACTGTACAGAAATATTTTTAAAATACAATAAACTTATTACCGTAGCAAAAACTAAATAAAATTATTGACTACATTTAATTTTAATAAAACGTCCATTTAACTTTTTATGCCGCGATGGAAAATGTTTTCATCGGCCTAGCTTTTACGCGCCATTAATTTTCCATTAAAAGTGCATTGAGAAAACGTCAATCAATTTACACGTACGCTGAAACCTTTCTGGCGTTCAACTGAACCACTCTGAACCCTACTCTTTATTCTGTATAAAGTAAGCAATAATACTTAAGGGTTTATATGTGATCCTTATACAGCATTTACTCTGGAAGCGCTGAAAGACACACACCCAGAAGTATCTTCACTTACTTTTGTTACACTCTGTACATATGTACACTCTTTCCTATTGTATCCGTAGAGACATGGACACCTTTGGGCGGGTGGGACTCAGCCCTCATCAGAAACACATTACTCATACATTACATACATAATGGAGATAGAACTGTACGTTTACATATCATTAGCTCCCAACCTTGGATAGGCCATCTGGTAAATTCCTCTAACAAGACGTAATTAAAAGTAGATAATGAAATACGTCGTCTGTTAAAATAATAAAAGTTTACACAAAAAAATAATTTACACAAGCTAAATGTCTAAAAAAAGATAACCCGACTGTAGGAACCATTGAAATTTAAACATCAAGTTACGTATATTTCTAGAATGGCTATTTAAAGCCCTTCATTTTGACATCCTACTCGACCTAAATGGACGGAAAAATTTTTGGAACCTCACAATTGTAACTTTAATTTCCGAAAATTTTGATTTTTAAATTTTTAATGTATACCCAGTGTCACTTGCGCTATCAAGATGAATCTAACGATACCTCATACATTAAAATCCATCTAGCCGTTTAGTCTGCAGGGCATGCCAAATTACAATTACATACATACATACTCTCGAAAACATAACCCTCCTTCTGGCGCAGTCGGGTAAAAAACAATAAATACATACATACATGTTATTGTAGGAACATCATACATAATTAATAACCATAAATATACCTAGGCACAGACGCTCTAAAACTAAAATCTATTTTTTTAATACAATCATTGGCCGGTCATAAAAGCCTCCCTTTTAGCAAAAATAGAAAATTAAAAATAAATTTTCCCAATTTGCATCTCAATTTTGTTCTTCCCTATAAAAAACTCTCCAAAATTAATTACCATAGTCCGTCGACGAGCCGCATGACAAAATCCCACATCACTATCGAGTTCACTTCACATCCCTACGAGAAGTTAGGGGGTGGGGGCACAACACCTCACGACCGTCGCCACCGCTGGCCGGGGGAGCACTGAGTCCTGGGTCCCGGCCGCGCCCGGCGAGCCAACATTACTGGCATTATCATTTCAAAAAAAAAACTAGTGAAGTGTCTACCAGTTATGAGTAATTTAGGACCGGCCGCACTTTATCCGAATTTGCGATCAGAAAAATTCAGACGCCCTGGTGGAACGCACTCTGTTCATTATTTTTTGTAAAGTATTCTACAGCACGACAGTAAATCTTATGTATAGTTGCGAAGGGAAAAGCATTCACGTAATATTCCTGGTCTAGTCCAATGAACTTGACTTTTTATATCTGGGACCTGACTATATCATAACTGCCTTATGTCAATTCTTCAGGGCTTAAATTGCAGGAAAGATGGGCGTTTAGAAAAAATCTTTTAACCATTCTATGGTTTACATTAAATAAACTCTCTCTGAATTTACCTCTCTAATTCTTACTCAACAATCTTGGGTTTTCACCCTCAGTCCCTTAAATAGTCTTTAATAATTATTATTAGTTTGACACCAACTTTGATACCACTAAGTCATAGTCTGCAGACCTCATAAGACAGCCTCTCAAGTAACAGTTTTATAACATAGTGTTGAGTTTTGTTAATAAATTACGTTCGCACTCAGGTAAACTACACACAAGTGCAGTCTTAAGTGTTAATCAAAACAGCATCCCAATAATGATCTTGAGCGTAATCTTAGCCATAAGAGTCGCTTATTAATAAGGGTTTGACGTCAAACAATTACACCTGTGTATTGCGGCTTCCACAAGGCAATTAAAGATAACACTAATGGTTTATTGATTTCTATTCTAATTTTAGTCCGGTTACAAACAGTATGGGATGTGCCAATTTAATAACACATATTTAACTTAACATCCCTTATTTAGCTTAAAAATATCATTAAAAGATAATAATTCAGCTTTCAATATCACTGACTCGTTTAACATTTGTAAAAGTAAACTTATTTAATAATTCTGTCGACGAAGTATTAAAATGTGTTTAGCAGTTGTTTTAATTAGTGCGAGTTATGAATGTTTAATGTATCAGGATTCAGAGCCGGGTCGAGGGGTTATTATTTCGCGTTCTCTGCCTAAAATTACCATAATTTTAGCGGAAAAATGTGTTATTGCGAGCCGAATTGCGTTGTACATATTACAATATCTGCGCAGTTCAAAACTCAATCATACACGTAAGTGGATATTGAATGTTCTATAACATAATTAATTTTATATTTCTCTCCATAATAATTTAAACAAGTATTGTCACTAACATTTTTGTCCACTTCATTTTAGCCACTTCATTATTTGGGTAACATGTCTGGCTATATATAAAATGCTTTAAAAACAATATATCCTTCGCAATCTGTTTCAATGTTATTATGCCAATAAAGATTCCAAAGAAGGAAAGTCGTAGAGGTAAGGAAAAACTGTCGAAATTATTAACTAGTCATGTTAGTTTCTTCTTAAATAAACAAATAAATATATTTATAAGTTTTAGGTAAATGGTATGTGTTTTTTTATGTCTACATGTTGAACTACACCATCGGTTTGGGAACTAGCCGTGCGAAACGAACCAGCGCGCGGCGTAAAAAATCGCCCGGGGCCAATTTGTATAGAAAAGCGGAAAACGTATACTTTAAATATAAAATAAGAATTCTTACTAAAATTGATAACGAAAAATTAGCTTCTGCCTGTTAGATCGAAATGACCGATCGCAAATACCCTCTGAGTTAAACACACGACAATGTTTGAAGAAAGTCGTCGATACAATCTCCACAACGATACATTAACACACGACTTCGGGGGAAATAAGCTTTCGGTTTGATTTTCCGCTAGAAATGCTCACGTGCGTTATTTAGCGCTCAGCTTCTATACAACTAACTTGCTTGATGAAAACTAGTTTTAATTCAGCTGGGGAATTAAATTTATATAACTGTGCATACTTACAGAATTTCAATTTGTACTTTCCACCAGGCAATAAAATAGTCAAAATTTATATTACTTAATTGTAGTCTATAATATGCTTTTAAATTATTAATAACAATAATTTACAAGCATATTATAGACTACAATTTGCACTATTACGAATTTACCATACCTCAATAAGTACATGCTTCCAAGTTCAACCTAAAACAACATCAAAGATAAGATATTACCTGTTAATACCTCTACAAGCTCACTAATAGGGCTCTTCGTACATAAATTAACTCGTAGCGCTTAGCTACGGTGGGGCTACGACGGTGCTACGTGGTGCTACGAAATTCGTAGCAAGGTAAATCTCTGAAAATTATAATGTTTACAGTAAACTCCAACATCGTGGTTGAATTTTTGCTAACACCTTATAACTTTATTTAGTGCATAATACTTTTTTTACTATTATTGCAAACATATTATATGAAAAGATTTAAATCCAAAAATGTATCGTACCTATAGAATAGTTAAGAAGAAAGAATATACATACATATATTACAAAACAATACAGTTCTGCCTTAATGGTTACAGTATCTAAAAATAGCAATCATTTTAAGGTTTTAAAAAATATCATAAAGTGAGAAAAGTCTGGAAAAATGATGTCCCAAGAGTCCGCAAGAGTTCAAGTCGTGTTATAATATTACAGTTTTTATGAAACAAATTGTTGTTGTTGTTTGCTTTTCGTATCTCTTCAAGTCTCGAAGGACCATGATCAGATAGTTTTAGAACGGTAATAAGTATATTATTCAGTACAATTTTTATAGAAATCTGGTAGAACGACGGTGATATTTTTGTGCGCACCGCGCAAGGTGGAGCCGTCTCACTCAACATTGTTATGTTTCATAAAAAAACTACAAGCTAGTTTTGACCCCGGTGCTACATGCGTTTTTTTCCGCAATATTTTCCTGCAGCAAATATATCCTGTGTTAATACAAGGTATAAGCTGACTTCATACCAAATATTATAAAAACCTTTGCAGTAAATTTTATGTGAAAGTGTAAAAATCTATATACAGACTTTCACGTAGTCGGACAAAATTACAAACACGCTGCCGGCAGTACTTAAAACATAACACTCAAGATACTTAGCAATAAACACACAAAGCAATGATAGAAGTAAACCGAGAGCTGGTCGCAATTTTTGGGAAGGTTTTTGAGGCAAACTGAAACCTTGTATTGTCAGATCTCTTATTACACCCCAATACGGTACTAGAGACCTGGCTAGTGAGAAGCGGAACCAAGAAAACTAAAAAAAAAGGAAAACATTTAAAAATTTGTCTTGGAATCTGATTGTTTAGTGACGAAAATACCGTATTAAAATTTAAAGTTGCCACTTTTTTATATACAATACATTTTTTTATAGTTTGCAAGCAATTTTAGCAAACTATTTTTGCACGCGACTTCCGATCATTTTTTAAATACAATAAATAAAACATACAAATTGCCTCAAATATATTTTTGGAATAAAAAAATATTTTTTTACTTTAGGTAAAATGCAGGGTAGGTCCCGCTTCTTATCAGCAAGGTCTGTATTTCCGTATTGGGGTGTAACAGGAGAGTTATATGACAAGTTATCAGCTTGCCTCAAATACCTACTTAAAATTTGCTATCAGCTCTCAGATTAAAACAAAAGAGTGAGTGATCATCATTCATCATCCTCAGTTGTCGGGCGCTTAATTTATCTATATTCACCGACAACAATAAATAAAGCTTATTAATACGTGCTATGCCATAGTTTTCATTCAAGCTTGTGAAGTAAAAAATTATTTAGTTGTATTGTATATTTTTGCGGTTAGTAAATGCCAATCTCCCATTATGCAAGTTACCTGGTCGAAAATTCATAACTCCCCACCCTATTGTGACATCACAAAATTTGCAGTTTTATACCTAAAAATTAAAACCGCATTAATATTTCAAATATTTCGATTTGATGTGATGTGATGAACAAAACTGAGACTGGGGGTCCACCCCAGGACCCCCAGTCTCAGTTTTGTTCATCCCCCCAGGACCCCTGTGTCACACCACGACACACTTCAACGACCCCCTATATATAGCACTAACTTTTCTCAGACCAGATTCAGATATTTCCATTTTACTTTTTGAAGCGCAAGAAAAATGTTTTTCCGTTTAGTATTTATTTTTTTCCGCCAGCACGAGTCTAAGCCGTTGTTTTTTTAAATTTCTATTATCATCTAAGCAAACAAGTAATAAATCTTACCTTGTTTGTCACCTAAACGGATGTCTAAATTAAATTATCATCAGCTCTATCCAATTTTACGGTATTACAGTTAGCACTTACCGTGACTGTTCTAGAGACTAATTGCACTATACATAATGCAGCACGGAATGCTTTACGCTATTGTTTACGAAAAGTGCTTAAGAAAAGAGATTTATTGCGGAATCTATGAAAGCGACGGTTTAATAAACTTAAAGTATGAGTCGGGTTCGGCTTACAAAAAGCGCTTTAAAATAGTGAATAAATTGTTTTGTTTTCTGCAAAGTGATGAGTTGTAAAGAGGTGAAAAATGTTTTTGAATACTGATTTAGCCGAAAACAATATGTGCTGTAGTACGTAAATAACAACACATACTTTTTTTACGCTGAGTGGTTTATGTCGAAAATGTTTTTAATAAAACTTCATCTATACATATAATAAAACTGTAGAAATGGAAATTCTATACATTAAAGATATGCAAAAATAATAAAAATCAATAATAATATTAATAAAAATGTAGTTGTTATTTTTTTGTCCGTCTGTCTGTCTGTATGTTTGTTTCAGAATGACGTAGTCGTCATTTCGTCGGATTAGCGGATATAATTTATTTTTATAAATAATTTAAAATTACAAATGCAATATTATTTTGCACACATAATAATTAAAGTAATATCAAATCTTAGCAATTTTTAACTTCCTAGAGTTTATTTTAAAGTTTACTTCAAAATTTTAAAAATTGTGAAAATACTTCCGGTTAAAAATTAAAATTGCTTCCGCTCGTGTTATTGATTTATTGATTCTATTAAATATTTATGAATTTAGGATAATTATATTAAGATTTAATTAAAATTTACCAATTATTTATAGGGTTTTCCGGTATTGTGTAATGTACTTCAGGAATAAAATATTTTCGGTATGTACCGGAAATATTTTATTTATATATAGTTTTGTGATTATTTTATATCAAACTGCTAACATCCCTTTGGTATAGTATAAAAACAATACGAAATGGTAAAAAAAGTTCAATTTATTCGAGATTTTGAAGCCAACAAACCAATAAGTTAAGTATTGAACTTTGTTAACACTTTATATAATTTTGCTATTGCTACTTATTGCTAAAAATTCCTATACAATAATTTAATAATTCAATAATTTTTAAAATATAAATAACAATATATTTTTAGAAAAATTCAGTTAGATAATTTATTTTGAAAACCTATTATCGAATATTTCTCAATTGACGCCTTCAGTTGAAAAATATTCGATATCAACGAACTACCCACTACGAATTGGTCATTTTATAACACACGAGCTTTAATCATTTTTCCCTAAAGATTTAAACAAACTTTGTATTTACTTACCTTGTCATCTGGCTTCACTTAAACTTCTAATATTTTTATTTCAAATTATTTTCCGCGTCCTTACGCTGTTATTTATCCAAAAAATGACAATTTTAAATTGTTACTTAACTAATTCAGTCTTCATCCCCTACGTCGTCACTTCGATTGACTTTCTCGCACTTAATTTACTTTCAGTTCTCAGAAGATTGGGCGAAATGAATTTTGATTTAGAGGAATTATGTAATGCTTCGAAATGAAAATAATTTGAATAACGTTCGGCAATACAGCCCGAGTCAATATTCAAGCCGAGTCACGATTTAATTTCGTTCGCATTCAACATTGTTTTCCGATCTGTTCAAATATTCACGAACTTATTTTGGAGGTAGTGAACTTTACAAATGATATCTAAATTATAGACAAATTGAAGGCCAAGCAATATCAGACTAATAATAATAAGATGTGGCAGTTATTTGGATGTTTGTCCGTCAATTTTGCTAAAACTTATTCATGAATTTTATTGAAATTAGGTAAATTAGGATAAAACAAGGACATTAAATATGGTATAAAAAATACAAATATCTAGTTTGAGTTTTTCGGAAAATTCTCTTATTTTATAAACAAATCGCTTATATCTTATCATGGTTTTGAACCAAGACAATGTAGAAAAATAAATTACTAAACCACAACCAGAAATGTTCTTTGTATTTTCCATTGTAAAAACAAGCATAAAGCAGCAAGCATAAACGGATCATACATATTCACAATTTGCATGTTATCTTATCGAGGTATGTATTTGATTTCCATGCAAATATCTGCGATGTCTTTAGACTATATAATATTATACCATTAGAGAGGTCAATTTATATCATCTAAGAGCTGGTCTCGACATTTATGGGTAGGTTTTTGAGACAAGCTAGAAACTTGTCATACACCTCTATTATTATTCACCAATAAGAAACAGTAGACCTGACTGGTTAAAAACAAAAAGTATGGAAATGACATTAGGCGTAACGTTTGGCGGTTCTACAAAGAAGTGAAAACGTTTAAATCTTGGCAACCCCAGCGCTACAAAAACAAAAAAAACAAATATATTTGGGAATCTTATTGGTTAGTGAAAAATTGTCTATTACATATTAATAATTTTTTTATAGTTTGCAAAACAATTTTTGCATAATTGCTACCAGCTATACCCGGTATCAGGAAGCGGTAAAATAAGCACTTAGAAAATAATACTTATTAAAAGGGCAGTGGTGTAAACCTTAAGTACCATTAAGAGATCCGTACCAAATAAAATCCATTTCCCATCATGGTCCATCCATTTTCTTTACTACCTTCCGTTGAAAATCGATAGTACCACTTGAAAATGATATAGATCGAGAGGACGTCGATTTGCAGTAAACCGAAATCTCCTTATACCCAGCATAAAATATTTATTACTCCATTCGCGCTCTTGTGAAAAACTCGACGCTTGAGACGTCGGATTTCGTCTTATTAGACGCGACGAGAGCGGACAAATTGAATGTTGAGATTCATTGCCGCGAAATACGATTTCCGGGCACAAAATAAGCATGATAATAGCTTGAATGTAACACCTAAAAATTGAGAAAAAATTATCCACGTATCGTGGTCTTCTGTTATGTTGCGTGCAGTAGCGATATCAGAGAAGGGCGGTGATATTGTTCGACCACCCGGCACCGTAAATTGAAGTTAGAAGGCGCCGTAAAATCTTGCCTTTGCTTAGCTATACCAGGCTAACACCGGCCCTGGTTACGTAGCAATTTATTAATAACTTTGAAGCCGTATATTAGTCGGCGATGAAAAGTACTATTATTATTAATCATTTTCTTTAACTTTAATTACCTCTCATAATAAAAAAAACGTTAGTTTAATACCTTCTGTTCGCGGTTTTAACAGCATCGTATAAATTTAAAGTCAAGATTTTCATTAGTATTTTCTTTTTTTGCAACATCCGGTTTCGAATATTACATGTCGATAGACATCGGTATCTTCGGGGACTCGGAAGAAGTCTTCTCCTATTTAAGATATTCTTTAAAAAAACGTGTATAAATTGCTGTTTAAAACAAAAGCTCACTTCTAAAATATCTTGTCGCTTGTTAATTTCCTTTTTTTATAATTATTACTTAGCATTTATATTTTAATGTATAATACGTTTAAATTTATTTTAGTTAAAATATGTATAATATATTAAGTAGGTTTGTCATTTATATTTTTATTGGACATTTATTGTTATCTATCGTTTATTACGTATATATTTTATCATTATAATTTCTATTTTATTCATATTTAAGGTTATACGAATGCGCCTATTCTACGTTCACTGTTACACCCTAAGGTCGGCTGGTAGACAATGCCACGAGGCATTAAAACACTTTATGCCCGCCTTTGCATAAAATGTTTTAAATAAATAAAATAAAAATCATTGAATTTCGAAAGTGTTCTTTCATTTATGTTTTTTGTCATAATATATTAAGATTACCTAGATATTTAATGGTCATTAATGGATATTTAAACACGTAATAACACACGGGTTAAGCCGCTTAAGTTACCTTCTTAATTGAAGCTGAGAAGTTGCGAACGCCGCGCAGTTTTCCCCGTAATAACATTCACAGGTTAAAGTCATTACCATAAATACATTTTTATCATATTCTTTAAGGCTGCGTGTACAAAAATTTACGTAGAGACGAAAATAATAAAAAGTTCAAAGACGCGCAAAAAGTAAAATACTTGAATTTTCAGGGCACCTTTTTGGAATTGCAGTAAAACAAATTAATTTGCAAACTCTATACGAGCAACGTGACACCGAGCACACATCATCCATTCAGCTTGCAGACATAAATTCAAACAAACCGTCTGTTCCATATCCTATACAAATATTTGCTAACTATATAAACGATATTTAAAAGCTCTACACTATACAGCGGCTTGCAAATGTTAACCCGGA
Organism: Cyclargus thomasi; assembly: GCA_026546445.1. Classification (NCBI taxonomy): domain Eukaryota; kingdom Metazoa; phylum Arthropoda; class Insecta; order Lepidoptera; family Lycaenidae; genus Cyclargus; species Cyclargus thomasi. Next base: position 14,526 of record JAOTAV010005392.1, on the reverse strand, counting down.
CGATGTTTTGTGTCGTAAACACAATAAAAGCCGATGGAAGAGACTTTTTGAAGTGAAAATCAAAGGACAAAATCTTTTTTTATTTGATAACTCGCTTGCGGCTTCACTCGCGTGGAATTCGACAGTAATTGAAGAAGTAAGTGGAAGAAGCAGATAAGTAACATAAAAAAAACTCCCAGATTTTTGCATTCTTGGACGCTTTTGGACCCGAAAATTTATTCAAAATTAGAAATAATGTGGGTTTGTATGTACACGTTCTATATACACTAGCTAAATAATTAAATATGTAAGTTACAAGTGTTGTCAAAATTTTATTGAAAAAAATAGTATGTACTCGAAGATTGCAAAATGTTAGCTATCTGCTTCTTCCATTTATGTCTATAATTGTTAAAAATTCAATTTAAAACAAAAACTGGTTTCTTTTACCAAAAATAGCCTTAGATGTTACATTGTTTATCTCTAATCAGTTTTGTAATTTATGTAATGTAACCGGCTTCATCATTTTTATTTAGTCAAATAGAAAGAACATCCTAATTCTAAACGGCGGGTGACAAAGAGGAATTTAAACCTGACAAAACTTTACATTCTTGCGTAGAAAACATAATATGCACTTTATCTCAATTCACCTAAAGATAATTTCAGAATAGCATTACAAACTCCTCAACGGCTGGTAAATTATAACCTTAAAGAAACAGACTTTTTCATGCACTATTTCCACTGTATTCACTTCGATCTTACTTTATAACAAATACACGAGCGGTTTCGACTAAGTCATCATCAGCCCCCTGATTCACTTTGCGATTTCTCGAGGATTTGTTCCCAATTTCGAAAACTTCTGTTAAAAGTGCCAGAAGTTTCCGTGAGAGAGTTCCCGTTTCCTCGCGGAATCGCAACGGAAATCAGGGGGCAGGTGTTTGTGTTGTGTCACTTTGTAGAAACCGGTCTTTTATTTGTTATGTTTTGTAAAATCGAAGTGAATATTGGGGAAATAGTGCATGAAAAAGTTTGTTTCATTAAGGTTAAACATGAATTTCTACCATGAACCAACAGTACAATCAATTACAAATGCTACATTATAATCTGTAACACTAGCTGGTGCAAAATAGAGTTATCACTTTCATTCCACAATCTGTTTACATTTCGTGGTAAACTAATGTTTTACTTAGTTAATCAGTTTGCTGACGGCTGCCTTATCTTAGAGTTTGTATAACTTCATGGCAATTTGAGTTATCAATTTCGTATGGTAAACAGAACTAACTTTATACACCCAAGTTACCGAGTACTTCAATTTGATACGTCAAAGTTTCTATTGTTATATCTACCTAGCTTAGACGTACTTCCTTGTTTAGTGGATATACTATAGAGGAGATTACTTATTCTGTTTCGAAATTTTATCAGAACAAATTAATAATATATATTTGTCTCTAGTATGATTGTTTATGATTGCCTGTGTCTATGATCAAATGTCGAGATGTTCAATAATCCTAGTACGAAACCAAGCAAGCCTAGCTTCTGATTGTTGATCCGTTTATAATTACCTTAATTATTATTATTACTGCACTCGCGGAGACTTAACTAATACGTGACTTCTAATAGCCTATTAAGTAATTCGCAATATCTGATTAAATTTTATTTATATCCACCATTAATTACTTAATATATATATAAAATTTTTATAACATAATTTATTCTATATTATCTGAAAATGAAATAGCAATGCTATATCTATGAGACAATATGCGTTTCCTTAAACAGGAATACAAGCACGAGATATAATAATAAATTACGTCTGAGGAACAATACATGAATTTATGAAATAAGAAAACATTCCTCCTTGGTGCTCAAGAAACAGCAAATAAAACTAAGTTCGCTATTGTCTTCTATAAATCAGTTTCTGTTTTCCCGTAACTTAATTTAGTATTGTACAATCACTGAGCTTAATAAATTTCATTGTAGTTGTTGCTTGTTGTTTTAATTATCAGTGAGGCGAGTCTCCGAA
>JAOTAV010005392.1:0-12427 GCA_026546445.1 Cyclargus thomasi | reverse complement strand
GTACAATCACTGAGCTTAATAAATTTCATTGTAGTTGTTGCTTGTTGTTTTAATTATCAGTGAGGCGAGTCTCCGAATTAAACGAAAGCCCCGAGGTTGGAACTCAATATCAATTTTAATTGCAAAACAACTTTAATTTGCGTGCACGAACTGAAAAAAATAACTGAGAAATAATTGTTCGGAATCATTCCACCAGCAACTTTCACCTACCGTCCATCTAATTTACAACCCTCATCCCCGTAATGAGTGACAGTAAAATGCACACGGTGGGAGACCACCGTGTGCGTTTTACGTTTCTTCCTGGCACTCACGGAAAAATTCATGAATCAATTATCGCGAGCAGTATTTCCGGACAGATATACGATTTGCAAACCTTAAAAAAATATCGTATTCTCCTTTAAGACCGGCAAAGCGACTCCTGTAATATTTATGATGTTATGAGTCTATGGGCGAAGGTAGATTTACAGCCCCCCTCGTTCCCCCCTTATTAAAAAAAAAGGGATTTTGTAGACGGATCGTCTGGACAGTCATTTTTGTTTTCTGAAAGAAATAATAATCACAGGCTTACGCTTGTGCGTCTCATAATTTACAAGCCCCCTAATGTTTCCGATGTAAAGGCTTAACTCAATCATATTGTATTAAAAATTAAAGGTCACAATGTAAAGTAACTAAAATACTTTTACTAGAAAAATATTTCATGGCAAAAATATTTTGAGCTAAAATAAAACGATGAACTTGAGGAAAAATGCAGGAAACCGACCCTGCGAGAGACAATCAAGGAAATCCGGGGACGAAGTACCGAGACGAACGTGTTATTTTTCTGAAATGAATGAATATTCGTAACAACCCATTGGCGTATATAAAACATTTTTGTTATACATTTTACATTGTATATGTATCTCAATGTGCGAGGGAGGCTATTGAAGTCAAAACTTTAAAAAACTTTTACTTTTTACTAGCTGTTGCCTGCAACTACGTCTACGTTTTTACAACATTTTTGATTACTGATATCCCCGATATTATATTATATATATTTATCCCCGAACTAACCAACACTAATAGAAATTTTCAAATATGACCAGTAGTTTCCGAGATTAGTGCGTTTAAACAAACTCTTCAGCTTTATATTATTAGTATATACAAAATTATATGACTCAAATGCATTCACTCAATGAGCACTTTTAAATTCTCACCAGAATCCGGTTGGACAGCTTACAAGTGACGGCATAGTGATGAATTTTATGATTATAAGCTCCTTTATCGTCCTGTAAATGTCACCTGGGTGTTCATATGACCCATCCATTTTGAGGACGGGCCAGTACTCTATAATAATTTAAATATTTTTATTTATTTTTTATTTATTTGCCTGATATAAATGGTAAATAAATAAAAAATATAACATCAGGAAAACTTTTTAACAATTTAATTATGTTTGTTATGTATAAATGTTTGTTACGTCAAAATTCGTAAGGAAAATAATATTATTTCAAAATGGCTATAAAAGCTATTTATATATAATAATAATGTTCGATCTACATGAGGACAAACAAAATTGAAGGCCATAAAGACGAGCTATGTCAAAGGCATGGGTCATGAATTTTGTTTTTACTTGGTAACGGAATAAAAATAGGATTGCTGGCTTTCATCCAGAATATTCCAGAACCGATTCCGATTAAAAAACAATCGAGTGTGACGTCATTACCCTACTGCGCCAGGAGGGTTATTTTATTCGACAGTATGTATGTATGTAAGTATGTATGTATATATGTAAGTATGTTTGTATGTATGTATGGTAATTGTTTGGCACGCTCTGCCGTCTAAACGGCTTAATGAATTTTGGCTTGGGAGGTGTGACACCAGTTATATCAAAGTATTAAAAAAACAAAATGGTAATTTTGACGCTGTCTTGCCGTAATCGTTATATTTTTTCCTTCCTTTTATACGAATTCTATAGCAGCTGCTGTAAACCCTGTCAAATAAGTTGTGGATAGTGTTTCAGAAACTTCATCACTAAGCGGTGAAACAGGCCCTAATTCTAACTAACGTTCTGATTTATGTCAGCTCTATGTTTCTGATTTTGTTCAGATCATTTACTCAAAATCCTAAAGCTACGACCTTCATTTCTCCTTTCTTTTAAAGAAATTTTTAAGCCTATGAAACCACTTAATACTTCTATCTACGTTTTAGTAATGTACGAACATTTTTAAAATGCCTCGTGTACTCCACTCGGCTCCATATTGGAATTTCGGTGTATACTAATGGTGAATTTGTGATGAAACAAGGCCTTTGTGAAGCGAAACAATACCGGAATTTAAAAGGTACCCTAGCTTACCCTAGTTTTTGATTTGTCGTGCACCGTACAAGCGAGCTAAAAATCGCTACATATTTCAGGCTTACAAAGTTTTTTTTTATAAAATAAGGGGCAAACGAGCAACGAAATTCGGGTATAAATTTATTATAAAGGTTTCTTTACCATACCATTAAATTTTATTAAAACAAAATTTCAGACTTCAACCATAAACAAAAAAGTATATAGGGAACAAATAAAGTTTCCTGTATGATTAACGCGTGTTTAAACAATTATAAGTTACTTTTATAACAGTCAAACTGGTTGATAACATGAAATATGTATGTTAATAACCAGTTATCTTCTCTTCGGGCTTATAATGAACAAATTCATGGCTTCATTATATTTTTAATAATATTTAGTACTCCCCGATGAAACGAGAATTTATTACCTCAAGCCCTCGACAGTTTCGGCATACGAAATATTTTATACTCTGCCAATTTCACTCTTTAGGACCTTTATTTGCGTATATTATCATGTTGTTGACGTCGTGATAACTCTCCGAAGATTATCCGACTAATAACTTATTAAAGTCGCATAAACAATGACGATTTGAGTGTAGAAATAAGGAAAAACATAAAATTGTAGTTTTCAGAGTTCTTTACAAAGTATTAAGAGTTAACTTTCCTTCTACTTCAACAAGAGTACAATTCCAACTAATATGGTAAAATAATTTTATACATCTGAATTTTTGGGTATGACCCATAAATGTGACCGCACATTTGTCAGAAAAGTATGCGCAGCACTTCAACAAAGCACGTTCACCCTCACCGTAAGTAAAATTCCACGCTAATCATCAACCGCTAATGACTACAGGCTATCAAGAAATTCAGAGCTTTACTCACTTGCGACATTTTGCTGGCGTGCGATTTCCATTCAACTATTTGACATCCGCATCACGTCGTCTTATCTTGTTTTAATATGATCTAACCCTTATTTATGTACATCTCAGGCACGTTATCACAGCAGGCCTAATAAAAAGGTCGTCATAGCAATATTGCAAAGGAGTGGTTCTGCATTCATTTTAGTAGATTTAGTTAAAAAGTCGAATAGTTTTGATAAAATAGTAACTTTAAAATCAATTTAAAAAGTTTTGAAGCATTTTTTTTTTTCAAAATTACTAGTTTTTTGCAAAAATAACATTACAAATGAATTGCTTTAAGCAATTATGCTAAGTGATCTTTCCAGAGGAGCTGGTCTATAATTTTACATATTTTATTGCGGTAATGCATCCAGACTCCACGCAAGTCGATGTTCTATTTCTATTGCGTCGTTATCAACCTAGCTATATGTACTCCATGGCACTCTCAATAGAAAATATATAATAGGGAAAAATTAAAGAGAGCCACTAGATGGACCTACGCCATTTGGTCGGATTATGTCAATTCCATGTAAGTCGTTATCTGTCGGCTGAGTTTGAAATAACCCGACCATATTACTTAGATCCACGACCTGTATCTGTTTTGACTTCTCTGATTGTACAATCAGGGAAGTTGAAATAGAGACACAGATCACGACTTACATGGAATTAACATAATGCTGTCCAAAAGTCTAAGGTCCATCAACCGGCTCTCTTTTAATTTCCCGATTATACCCACTAAAAACATAATATCACAAAAACGCATGCGATAAAACAGACCGATATTAACGTTCCAGTGAGAGGAAAGCCTCGAGCCACAACTAAACCCGTCACAAAACCTTTTCGCGATAACACATTCATCGCAGCGAAAGGCAGTAAAATATTTCGTATGAACGAGGTTGATTGTGGCTTCATATTTTGCGGTTATTTTATCATACAATTGGGAGTTTAAGCCCGGCACTCGACAGTCGACAGTTGGCACCACGCCAGTCAAATTCTACAGGTGACTTGCTTAATGCTTATCGATATGGAGTATGCTATCGAGCATCCAGAAATGCCGGATATAATGGAGACTCAGAAAACTGGGTCGAAAGTCGAAAAGCCTACATTGACTTTTGACAAATTCACGTTTATAATCAAGTTATAATAATAATAATCACGTGAATATATAATCTTTAAGATAGAGTCATTAGTTCCTGATATTTAGTTTTTGGTTAAGTTTTATGAATAATAATTTTATTGAAGATATTGAAACATAGTCATTTCACGGATCTTCGTCAATTGGTTAGAAATTGTAACAAGATAAATTAGTCGAAATCTGCTGGTTGGGTTTGACATAACGCAACCCAAATCCTCCATTTGGCTATGTATCAACTTCCCGATTCCACACGGCTTCAATAAAACATTTATAAATAGACACGTTAAGCCGAGTAAACTCAACAGTATGTAAAATGTAAATGAGTTCCTCATACTTAGAAAGTTATCAGCAGTCGGCGTTTTGAATCTTTAAACTTCTACACAATGAGAAGTTTAAAGTTAACGTAGCCGTTTTTAAAGTTTTAATAACATTATAATGTAACGCTTAAAACTGTAATCCGACGAACAAGTCCCAGGGAAGTTTGTAGAGTCTACGTGCTTCAACAGCTTTTCATGGACTAAATGTAACAAAACACTTCATAGATACTTGTGAATGGTCTATAGAGTATTTTATTGTTAAAGGTTGTATCGAAGTGGTTGTTGGTCAAGTAATTTATAAATCAAAATAGAGATATTCACTAAAATATAATCTGTTTGCTGTTTTTTTCTGTCTATGTCTTGTCCCGCGCTTGTTTATTTAATAAATTTATTTTAATTTTTTTGATTTAATAGCGTACTACTCCGTTTATTATATAAAATACCACTGTATTACATAGGCGGTTTCATGTTACTCTACGCCACTACAGATTGGGCGACGACATGGACGCTAGAGCAATATGTTGCTAGAAAATTATGTTTCCAAGATTTAACCCATACAAAGTAACTGTATAATAACTCCCATACCGGTTTCGGTGCCGGTTTCATAGAAATAAGCATGTTACGCAGGAGTAATTTTATAGTGCCCAAGTGTGTGCGCAGCACACAAGAGCGCTCTCTCTTTCTTTACTCTCAAAACCCAGTGGGATGGATTACCGACATGACTGGCAAGAGAAAATAATACCCTTCGTATACATTAGATAATAATGAGGAAAATTTCTTTAAAGGTAGAATTTCTTTATAGGGAGAATTCATTCATTATACCTTTTAAGGGTGCAAGTAATACTCAGACATTTTTGCTTTATATACACATTTTTTAATTACTGACTAATAGTATACAGTTTGTCAACAAAATGCTTCATATCAAACTTTACAGATAAAAGTAAAGCCAAACAAAGACAACCTGGCTAGCGTAACTAAAAATAAAAATCCAAAACCATTCTTCGCCTCTCAGTCCATTATTGCAATATCATCTAGATTCTAGAACGTCCACAAACACAATCTTCTCTCTTCGTACTGAAAAATGATACCGCTGCAACGAGCTCTTATACAATATCACACTTATTAGAAATATCTTTAGATCCCTGCTTCTTGAAAATTGCCTAAATATATCACCTTTATTTCTTTCATTATTTTTAGCGGCAATGCCTTTAAATTGTTTCGAATTTAAAGAAAAACGGCCAAGTGCGAGTTGGACTCGCAAACGAAAAGTTACGTGCTTCCGAGAAAAAAAATTAAAAAATGTATTTCTGTAAGTTAAACTATACCACGTCATGTAAACTGTACGGTTCAGCATGTCGTTGAACTCGTACATTTTGCCCACTCATCATATTTGTAGGCAAAAATGTAAGCTTTCATATAGAAATAAAAACACATTACTATCAAGTATAAGCAATATCGTAGTGTAGACAACCAGCTGCGAGCAATTGATAAGTAATTTACCTCAATCACTCATCATTAATTAATTTTAAATTAACAGCGATAAAAAAATCTTTTTTTTTTTATCGCGCGCAAAGAAAGTATAAAACTAGAACTTTTATAATACTTGACACTCTCACAGTTTATTTATTTTTATACTTAATGCACAATACAAAGGCGGACTTTCTGCATACTCTACCAGTCAGCCTTTGGGCGTACAGAAGCAAAAATTGTGTCACCTACACAATCATGTAAAAAAAAATTAAATCATAATAAGAATGAGTATAATATATATATCAAAGAAATTACTTATAGATTTATCCAGATTTTCTCATAATATCCGTTTGAATTTCTTCTAATAGTGCGACAATAAGAAAACAAACAAGTGCATAAAACAGGCAGTCAATTAAGTAGTGTTTATTCGCTGGACGGAGTCAGAATAACACGCGTGAAAACAATGTTATTTAATCAGGCATTACGAAGCCATGTGGCGTTATTGCATCACTCACGCCCGGCCAGTAATTGCCAGCTGAAATGACACGTATTAAATGAGCCATTCCCTTTATGATTTACAAGCTTTAACCCGCGGCTTTGTTCGCATATAATGAGAAAGTATATAAATTTACTAATTACGCCATGGCTGCATTAAAGCGAAAAAGGTATTATAACGATAGTCGGCTTATACCATTTGACCCATCTGTATACTAAATTTCATCAAAATCCTAGTTGATTCGGCATGATTGACAGACAAACACACTTATAATGTTAGTGTATCACATCACATTTATAATTTTAGTGAGAAATTCTGAGCTAGCGGCCATACTATTTTTGGAACTCGATGTTATTCGTCGCCATTCTGAAAAATGCGTTACACCTTTGCGAGACATAAATTTCATCCACAGGTACTTTGAATCCAAGGAATATTCTCTGATTGTCTATACATAAGAAGTAATTAACAAAAAATAAAAGAAAAAAAATACACAGCCGAATATAGAACCTCCTCGTTTTCTTGAAGTCGGTTAAAAACTGATTATTCTGTGCAATTTTCGCCATAATAATTTACTAAAAATAAACAAAGCGCTAATTCATTGTTTTCATTTGGTAATACTAATTATCTAGCGTTAAGTTGGAACTTGTCCAGTTGTTTCGACAGGAGTTTACTAGTATTCTCCTTTCTAGTTCCAGTTTTAACAAATTACCTAAAGCCTGCAGCGAATCCGTTCTGCTGTTTTTACGTGACTAGCGAACTAAATATAAACTGTGGTCGCTCTTTCTAGATCTCTCATACATTTGTGAACCAAATAATATCATTTATTAGTAAGAATATTTTTCCACAATTCATTATTATTAAATCAGCTGATGAAAATAAAACCCAATGATCAAAAAAACATATATGCGGTCGGATTTTGATTATAATTTCGATAAAAATAAGCATGTTAACTTTCATAAAAGCTACCTTGTGTAAAAGAAAAAGTCCAAAAGTTAGATGTTCTGACCTTGAAAGTTTAAGGCGCAGGATTGATGAAAACATCTCGAGTAAGTTGGAATTGGACCCTCAAATGATATACGATATTCTCCATAATTTTATTACTTTGATTCGAATATATTTTGGCCCAAAGTGCGCTTACGCTGTTTAAAGATGCAGTAGATTTGATGCCCGAATATTTATATTTGCCCGAAAGAAATACCAGTAGTTCTACCATGAGTTTGAAGCAATAGAATTGAAACTCGATATCTACTTCGTAAATTTTTACCCTACCGCGCCAACGGTGGTTATGTTTTTCGAGAGTAAGTATGTATAATTGTTTGTACATGTATGTATGTATAGTTGTTTGGCAAGCTCTGCAGCCTTGCCAACCAACCAGCCAACGGCTTGAAAGATATTAACGTATTAGGTATCGTTAGATTCGTCTTGATAGCGCAAGTGACACTGAGTACATACAATACAAAAAATTAAGAAATCAAAATGGCGGATTTGAAGTCAAAATTGTGAGTTCCTGCAGTCACGTTTTTTGTTTAAGACATTTAGCTTGTTAATATGGCAAGTTTAGTTTGGCGGCGCTATAAAATTTTACATACTTACTAAAAATTTACGTAGCCGGTATCTAGTATCGATGAAATATATAATTGCTTCACGTTGTTGGTAAAGCTAATATGTATTCTGTGCTAATACTACTTACGAAGAATATATTTTTTTAAATTTAGCAACTGTTGAGATCCAAACCTTAAACAATCTACCTTAGTCTGTCTAGATTTGGTAGACGGGCTGATTCGTATTTGGTCAGCGAAGTCGAGCAGTTGTGCTAAAAATACTGAAGTGCTGTAGAATTATAGTATCTTTAACAGCTATAACTATAATTGTATACAGTAAAATACAGTGTGAAATATAAAAATGATAATATTTAGTTAGAGTATTATTTAAACCGCCTGAGAATTATTAAAAGGTCGATAAAATATGTAATTGTCACGTCCGTATGTAACGTCTGTATTTACTATTTGGTTTGCTTATATCGCATCCGTATACAACGTCCATATGTCACTTCTGTATGTTGCATCTGTATGTCGCGTCTTATAACTTTTAGTACTTTAACCTACATTATTTTTATTGTAATAAATCCGTTTAACATAAAAAAAATATTTGATTTATTGCAAAATATTTTCCAGCATTTCAATAATTATTAATGCCAACTTGCTACTTAATTTGTAAGATCAACCAACCAAAAAAATTAAATTAAGTAATAAACAAAATAAGCGAGTGTAAATATTGATTCTTTTCTATTATCAAAAGTTTTAAGCCTAGGATCGCTCACTACACATACCTCTGAATCTCCGGTGTCGCCAGAATGGACAGCTGTGTCCAACCACGAAAACCCTTTTATATGATAGGTATAAGGGGACCCGAGGGATATGCTAAAGCTGTCTTGGGACCCACAACGGAATTAATCAGAAGAAGATAAGCGTTGGAAGAAGTAGTGTTTGGTCACGAAGGCAGCCGTGAATTCTAGTCTATTTCTCAAAAATATTTTTAATAAACCTAATATTTCTACCTGGCTTGCACTCATTAAATTGAAAAAAAGTTTAAAGCAATAGTAGCTAAAAACAAAATGTAGAACACGCATTGTCCAAGTTCGAAAACAAATACTTTTGGCGTATTACCAAGGACACGCAAAGTAAATTAGGACGATGTTGTTTTATGTGTTGGCTCACCGCAAGCGCTGAACGGCCAATCCTTTTTCTTTTATGGTATACGGTAAAAGGATTATACGCCGAAATTTGGTCAGTAAAAACAAAGAAATCAAGCATCCTGTATGTGTAAAAAATCAAAAATATATTTATGTTCATAAAAGCTCGTCTATTAATTTTTCTACTCAACCGTTTTTGGATAAAAAAAACCCTAAAAGTTACAATAATAATATTTTAGAAAACATTCGAACATGTCGGCCCTCACCTTACATCTATTATGATACACAACTTAAATAAATATAAGCACGCAGACACATAAATGTACAAAAGCTACACAATATAAAAGTTATGTTATTTCTGTATAGATACAAAAGGAACATCGACTGATAAGTAATATTGCAATATTGAAAGCGGTTTATCTTTAGATCAAGGCTCGTGGTTTCTACAACGACCTTGAGAACGTTCAGCGGAGATTTCACGGGTAATCTCGTGGCCGAAATGTTGGAATATTTTTGCATAACAATCGTCTTAATAGAAGCGATTTATTCGTAGAGAAAACCAAATCAATTTTTTTGGAAAAGACTGAGGAAAAATGTATATCTCCTTCTATATCTCTATATCTCCTTCTATATCAGGATTCTTGTATATCTTCTTTTAAAATCATTTATATACTAGTTTTTTTATCATGCAGAACCATAATATTTTGTATGTCTCTCCTCTGACTTTAGTAGTAGTTTAGTAGTTTAGTAGAAATTGATTCTTAGCCAGTCGACGGATCAACTTCATTTAGTCGCAATATGTTAATTTCATTTAAGTTCTGATTTATCGACTTGATTTGATACATAGTGACAAAATTATGTAAGTCCACAATCTAAGTTTACTATAAAAATAAGTTTTGTATGGTTTTGCATTCGTTATAAAGATCTCGGGCTCTGTAAGGTTTGTAACAAATAAAATTCAGGAAAAATTTCAAGAGAAAAGCAGGAAAACAGTGAAAAATATTTTTACATATAGCGACATCTCTGATGCATAGCATGCACTACAACGGCGCTTATCAGCAATTCTTTGTACTCTGCTCAGTTAGTTTAAAATTTTGACTGTGGGTTCTGTTAAGGGGTTACTAAGTTTTTTTAATAATGATTTTCATGTTTGTTACCACGTGGACAGAGCCGCGGGCAATAGCAAGTCTTGTTATAAATCAACTTCCCTGATAAGTGAAAAGGGTTAACGTGACACGTGGATACTTTTGTTTACTAATAATAATATAAATAATAACATCTATAGCCCCGTGCTAAGTACCCGAAGGACTTGTGTTACAGGTACCAGAAAACGTAAATATATTTAATAATTTTATACTATACACATATTTAATACACATCCATGACTCCGGAACATTGAAAAACGCGACACCCGGCGTGTGCTACCAAGGTGCTCAACCACTGCGCCACAGAGGTCGTCATATATATGTAAATAAGCATTACTTTCAACATATGAATAGCAGCATCAATCATCGTATAATGTAGATAATTCAAAAAACGTTGTTGTTGTTTTTCAAAAGTAATGGGTGTATTGTAAACAGGGTTATAAAACAAATATTGCAAAAAGCGAGCCCATTATTGTACGTAATGGAAACCTTTTAGCGTAGCGTAGGCCGGCGTAGAGGCACTACGAAAGCGCCGCGTAGGCCGCTACGACATCACGCTGTGCTACGCCGCGCCGCCTCACCGACATGATCACAATCTATATATAAAAATAACAAGTCCTGACTGACTGACTGATTCATATTTGCCGGGGAAAAACCGTTAAAGCTACAGCCATTAAATTTGGTGAGTAGGGTTATTTTATTGGGTAGACACCTGCTAAGAAAGGAATTTAAATAATTCTACCCCTATGGGGGTGAAATAGGGGTTGAAAGTTTGTATCATCATTTGTTCAGTTACAGAGATGAAAATTTTATTTCTGAGAGATTCAAAATAATTGGATACATGTTTAAGCATTTTTTGAAATTCTACCCCAAACTCTCTACGAAAGTGCATCATTTCTTAAGTTGACGACCTGAAAATTTATTTCTCAGCTGTTGATTTAAAATTAATAAATACGTGTTCAAGAGTTTTTTGAAATTCTACCCTAAGAGGGTGAAAAGGGGGTTGAAAGTTTGTAAAAAATACTTCTTAACGTGAGCAAAACGGCGGGAAAAAGCTATAGCAAACCAGTATATCTACTTCAACCTGCGCGAGAACGGCCAAATAGGGCTGGTATAAAGCTTTCGGTCAATCTAGGCGGTAGCGGTCATGTCTATGTCATATCCGATGCAAACCACTATTCTTGTATAGGAAAATACAACATTTTTGAGTATTTTTCTATACAAGATTCAATTGACAACAATAAAGTGACAACACAACGCGACGCTTCGTTTTCAATAGTGGTTTGCATCGGAAATGACACATTTTTAACAGAGGGTTAGTGACCGCTATCGCCTAGATTGACCGAACGCACTATAGTTCCTTTTCACATGCACACGGTCGTCGAGCTGCGTAAAGTAGTAATGTATGAGGAGCTGAGTTTTAACGTCCTAACACAATAGATGAAACATCATTTTATAATTACACTTTACATATACATTTATAAAATTTTATTCCAGACGACGCACCTGTGAGATATTTTAGACCTTAATTATAATTTAAAATTGAAAACAAACAGCTCAGGTAACGTTAAAGATAATTAAATTTTATAACACGCCTAAAAGGCCGTCTGCGAGAGTTACCTTTACATTTTAGTCGCAGAGTTTGGCTAAACTATGTTTAAAGGTTAGCACTTTTTTGTCACATACGCGCCACGCTTCAGGATTCGTTTATGAAATCATGTGAAACCGAAACCTCTTACAGCACCTAAACCGAACGCGCCATAAGCGCTAAATACACTGCACTTTAGAATTCGACATATTTAATTATGTGAAACCTCGCACATTCACCCGCGCCTTACGCGCCGCACGCAATGTATTCACTGCATTTTTAAATTTGTCGTACAAATATATAGTACGGGATCCCTGGCTTAATTTCACCATTGATTACTAACAAGCTGATTTTTCGTGAGTCGCTTCGTTTTGA
>JAOTAV010005381.1:0-30419 GCA_026546445.1 Cyclargus thomasi | reverse complement strand
TAATGAATGGATAAAATAAAACAAAGATTTTTACTAAGTAAGGAAAGAATAAAAATATGTAATATTATTAATTTAATATTTTAAATTTTTATTAGTATCATGTATTACAAAAATTTACTCTCTCTCGTCTATGTGAATAGGTACTTTGTTCCACGGCCTACATTTCACTCTGAATGTACTTACTCTATGACAAAAGATGTAAAAAGTAATTGAATGTTCGAATTTTATTTATAAATAACTAAATAAGAATATTTACCGATGAAAAGATAATCCATTATATTTTTCCGTGTTCCTTGAACTATTCTTGCACTTGTCACAACACACAAAAATACATTTTCGTGACTTTTATTTTGTCGAACGTTTGGTGCGCTAGTGTGCGGAAAGCTAAAGTACGAGATATGAGAGCACTGCAGTGGGTACACCGCAGTGGGACAAGCTATTTCTTCGCAGCGTCCACTCTATGGTATATTGATCTCAATGACTATGGACATCGATTTTTTGTAAAATACTGAAATAAATACGAAACTAACCGGATAAGAACGATTGCTTTATACAATACAATGTAAGTAACACTATAATCCCTAAGGAGGAATTCTTATTTCTTGTCTTTATTAATTGCATATGAATTATTTTTTGTTAGCGGGGAGAGATTTTCGAGACTCCCAATGTATGGTTGGCGCCTGTATTCCCCTTAAGCACAACACCTCCGTACCGGAAAGAAATTTTAGCACGTTTTACTCACATAGACTTTAGTTTTGATGTGTAAATTCGTAATTTCATCACTGGCTTCTTGAAAACCTTGGAAATTGGAAGATGTTTGCAAGTTTCATATTATGTAAATTAGCATTGTTACACAAGTAATTTTCTGAATGTTTTATCCTATAAAAATAACTAAAATCCCACGTAAAATTTTTCATAAAATGTAATAATAACATGTGGCCAAACTTGTGTACAAAATTTTTTTAATCATTGAGCAATCCTTAATATTAACCCTTAACGATTAATTATATTGTTCAATACGTGATATTGTCAATAAAATTGCTTATCTAGGGGCGGCATGATATGTTAATGTTTGGATATGTAGCTTGTTATCCGCCCTTGTGTGGGACTTTTTTAAAAAAAAATAAGGGGGCAAACGAGCAAACGGGCTACCTGATGGAAAGCAACTACCGCCGCCCATAGACACCCGCAACATAAGGGTTGCATGTGCGTTGCCGGCTTTTTAAGAGGGAATACGCTCTCTTCTTGAAGGTTAGTAGGTCGTAGCGGTCCGGAAATACTGCTGGTGATAGTTCATTCCAGAGCTTTACTGTGCGAGGCAGAAAATTACGCGAAAATCGTACTGTGGAAGACTGCCATTCATCAAGAGGATATGGGCGGTAAACCTTCCGCGTAGATCGATGGCGAAAAAAAAATCGATATTGTGCTCCTTCTATTCTTTTAATAATCAGAAAAAATACAATAAAAAACACGTAAAAGCAACTTTTAGATAAGTATTAACTATTAAATAAGAATCGTACATAGTTGTCTGCCTGAAACAGTGTCTGTTTGATTGTCCTTCCTTCACGCCGTAACGAAGCAATCAATTGACTTCATTTTTGGCATAAATAAAAGACCGTAGTGGTAAGGATAGAGAAGTAACATAGGCTAATTGTGATATTGGAATAACATCGTGCTCACGAACAACTAGACAGCCGTTGTTACTAACAACATCTTGTTAACAGTTTACTCTGAACAAAACTACTAACGTGTGGTTTTGACAGAGACAAAGACATCTATTAATAACGCTTAAGTTAAGACGTAAACCCCCACTAGCCATTTGTATGAATACAACTGTTTCAAAACTATTAATATCACTCACAGCTCAAACTTATTATGAAAAAACTTTAAGAAGATTATAACAGAGAACTATTTAATAACATTTAGCGATTGACGTAATCGTCTAAAATCTTAATACAAAATATTATGTACATAAGTCCGTGTGACTTCTATTCGATGTAAGATCAGAGAAGTGTTAATTAGTTTTACTAATCTCTGCACTTTTCTGCACTGACCAAACGAAAATTAACTAATTAAAAGAAAACATACGTCTTAAAAATGTTACACAGAATAATTCAGAATGACTTTGTGTTCGACTTTGTCTGGGACAAAGTCATCGCAGTCATGATGACTCCCGTGACATCCACAACCTTCATGTCAGATGGTTATCTGAGAGACGAATGACAGGAACATTTAAAAATGAATCAAAAACTATTAATCCTCATCAAAATACAAAGTGTGCATTCATTTTTTACAGGTCGTGGTACTTTTATATAGATTTGTGATTATTTTTGGACTAATATCAATTTAGGTTTGTTTCTGCTCGAGGCAACGAGGAAAAAAAAATTTACATACTAAAAGAGAAGTTGATTCATAGCCAGATAGCGGACCTGAGGAATATGGTCGCGTTATGTGAAACCCAGCTGACAGATCACGCCTTTAACATAGAATTGAAACTCTGACGAAATGTGGAAGGTACGTCCATAATGACAATTTTAGCTTGTGGTTATAATGAAAAATAAACTCCAAATTTCAGACTCACAATTATCTTTCATTCATGTGTCCATTTGTTTCCCGAGGAAGAGCGATATTAATTGGTCTCTCTAATGGTCCCTGCAAGTCGGTCCTACCTTCAAATATGATATCACCCATTACAACTATACGATCATCCGACACGCAACTACCGTCGTTATATCCACACACATTAGCATCACATTACCATGAATAAGTTTGTTAAGTAACATAAGATTCGAACTGTAATCACCATCAGTTTGAAGGTCTTATTGTGCGGTGATAAGGTCCAAGTTGGCGTGACCGGCTCGTTAGTGTAATAATAATGACGGGACAGTGGTCTGACATAATGCGGCAAAAAATATGAACATTTTGTTTTTGCGTTGCCATGGCGACGGTGACGTCACGCCGCCACGCTTCACCGCGCTCAGCCGAATGATTTAATTTGCTTCCAATCAAAATAAAAGGAGTTTGTGTAAGAGTCCAACTGAACGCGTTGTTAGTTTTGGCAGATGATGGTAGTTTGGTTTGGCTATAAAACGTTATTTGGTAGAGCGAATAGAATCTTATGGAATAATAGACTAGAAAAGTATTATAGTGTTTGGTACTTCAGATTCTGCGGTTTTTCATTAGAATTATCATTGATGTTAGACTGTATTAGCGGGGGAGGTGAGAGTGCTGTTTTTATAGACACTGAGCTGCGAGCGTCGTCGACACCTAGTACATTTTGTAGATTAGGTAAAACAGGGAAGAAAGTAAGTAAAGTAAGTAGTAATGAGAACATTTTTTATTTCAGCGATGGTATAAGATGCTAGTACAGTGATTTTGCGGTTATAAAAAGGAAATTCTTTAAACTAAAATTGTTTATATTTAACATTTATTAGGCGATTTCAGACAGCTAGGCTTTGTTGTTCTATGTTATTAGTTTACAGGCTTACTCGGCACGAATGGCCCGGCTCGCCCGGTTCAGTGAATGAGTTTACCGGCGACCCAACTTCCCTAATCCCTTATCCCTATTCTCTCATAAAGGCCCACAACGCACTTGCGACTCTTCCGTTGGCGCGAGTGTACATGGGATACGGCAGTTGCTTTCTATCAGGTAACCCGTCTGCTCACCTCTCCCCTAAAATATCATAAAAAAAGATGTTGACATTTGACATTCCCTAGTTACCTCTTTTATGCAAAACAAGGGGAACCTATGTAGGTAAAATTAAGCTGTCTCTCTGTATTCCGACCGATGGGGGTTGTTGATGATGGCGAGTAAGTCACATTGCTAATTCAATTATCACATTAGTATTCTGCTCAAAGCCGAGTAATCGACATGAAACCACTCATTTCCGTTTCCTTTGAAAACAACTATTGAGTGATACATCGAGTACGCCCTCTGTCTCTATTTAGTGTAGGCTTTTAAAAAGGGACGCAGATATGTAACATTTTAAGTGTAGCGAGGTAAACATGGTTCACTAGGTGTTTTAGAGTAAATATCGCCAAACAATATTAAGATCTATGCCATTTACAGTAAGGTACAGAATAGCTCGGCGTGTGTTAAATTTGTTCTGGCACGTGGAGTAGTATACAGCGATACCGGCGAGCAATAAAACATAACCGGCGCTTTACGGCGGCGTGCCTAGTGCCTACAGCAAATAGATACAGCGCCCCGAACACTAACGACTCACATGCAGCGCGCGTACAATGCAACTCGCACCCTACCGCCATCACGTAAGGTCTAAAGTCGGATAGCACGGTCGAGATAATAAGATGTAACCATATGTAACAGAGCAACGAGATGTTAGATTAGAACGTAAACAAGCGATATAGACACGTGCACACACACATGTCGACACGCACACGCACACGCACACGCACACGCACACGCACACGCACACACACACACACACACACAGTCGCTCATTATTACCACATTATATGAGTTAATTGGTAGTTCTGTTGATTTATATCGACGACGCTTAAGGCGGCTTAAAAACCAACCCTCGACAGATTTATATGGATTATGGATCACTAAAGATCTAGCGGCTTCGTTAAATTGCTACAGTCACACATTTATACTTAGTATCCTGTGTTTATGGGCCGTTTTACATGTAGAGTTTGGCAAAGAGCTTTACTTTAGCACATAATTTAGTTACAGTATGTGAACGTTTAATACTATACTTATTACCTGTTCAAAAGAGGTGTAAGGAAATTGCCTTTCAACTAAAAAAAACTCTTCTTACGCTTATTCGTAAATCTGCCATTTTATGAAGAATACTAATAATAATTATTCTTAGAAGTTGGAACAAAGGAATAGGTCGTTAACAGTTTTAAAACAGCAATGTTAACTACAATGTCTTTAACACTATTGTTTCTTTTCTAATTAATTTCGGCAGACGGTAAAAGAATATTTTAGATATTTTTACAAAAGTTTTCTTTTACTAATCTCGTATAATTAGGTCCTCGTCAAAAATAGTTTGGCCTAATTTTGGTCAATTTGACATTCAGCTATAATTTGATGTGTTTTAAAGGTAATGCGAGATAATCACTAACCCCACACACAAAAAATATTATCAGAGCGTCTTGCTTCGTAACTTAGACGAAAAACAGTCTATTACATAATAAATTACTCTTTCTTCGTGGGGTTCTGGTGAGTGGAAACTGATGCTGGCGACTCTATAGGGCCTTAAGTATTTCATGTCCAGCTTTAGTTTACGGTACAATAATCTTTGTGCGTTAAATTTTTTTTAATGATATTTAGGGGGCAAGCGAGTAGATGGACTACCTGATGGAAAGCAACTACCGCCGCTCATGAACACTCGTAACATCCGAAGAGTCGCAAACGTGCGTTACCGGCGGTTATGAGGGAATAGGCATAGGGGGATCAGTGAAGTAGGAAAACTCTCTCACTAAACGAAACACAGCACAATGCCGTTCACGTCGGTTTTCTGTAAGGTCGTGGTATCACTCCGGTCGAGCCGGCCTAGACGTGCCGAAGCATGGCTCTCTCACGGCAACGAGCATCCATATTATGTACTTGAGATCGGAAAATGTCTCATCGGTACACGCCTCCACCGGGGTTCGAACCTGCACCCTCTCGAGTGCGAACCAAAGGTCTTACCCACTAGGCCACGCGGAGTCTTTAACGCTAAAGATAGAATTTAGGGTACAAGATTTTTTTTTTATCTCAAAGCCTTAGCTAGTGTTATTTGTGTCCTTAAGCCTATGGACACGAATTAGTTGGTTAAAAGGTTGTATAGGTATACACGGTGTAACAAAAGTAAGTGATAAAACTTTAAGGAGCGTCTGTATCGCTGATATACATTTCACTGTGAAAGTAGCAGCGCTGGAAGCGAACAACAATTTTCGTGATAGATGGCCAAGAGCCCCAGCGACATGAGTTTTCCCATACAAATTGTAATTTTTGTTTTCGCTTTCGGAGCTGGTACTTTCACAGTGAACTCTATATCAGGGACACATCCCTATAGTTTTATCGTGTACTTTTGTTACACCCTGTATATTACTATAGAGTATAGAGGAATAATAGAACCACAGTAGTCTATGGTATTACGTAGTCATGGACTATAACTTACGACTTAGGACGGACAATATTTTATGAACTTAGAGTTACGTCTTTATAACAATTTCTACAAATAAGTCATAATAATATCTCTTTAACTCTGGACCTAACAAAACTAATTTTTTTTTAGATCTATAACAAAGAACTATTGACCTAGAGTGTTACTATTCTAAATTTATCTATATGTATGTGTTCTTCTCTGTGCTAATTATGCAAAACAACTTTGTTTTTTATTATATTTTTGTTTTATTTTCTGTCGTTTGTAGTATTGTGACAGTAAAATTTCGAAGCTGTTGTTTTGCCTCGGATGTGAGGACTATTGCTGTTTCGGAGAACACTTACATGATACAGGTTCTAAATTAGTCTCTTCCACCATGTTTTTGTCAGCATAGCCCACTGTCGCTATGAAGGTAACATTTCGATCTTATATCTATTGTAACGAGGTCTAAAATTATAATCCTTAGAGAGTTTACATTTTTCGAGGAATATTGTTTACTAGAACGATTTTTGTCCTAATTATTGTGTTCGCTTATTCCTGTATAAGTGTTCCATATTTTTCATCTTTCACATAAAATTCTCGTGTAACACGGTTAGTTCTATTCACAGCCGAAACCTGGCTTAGGCTTTACCACTAATGTTTGTCAAATTTTATACGTACATTCAGTAAGTTTGAGAATCAGCTGACATCTGTTTTACATACACATGAGGGTTTTTCACCCTCAACATAAAAGCCCAATGACGTGGGCACGGGACAGCTAGTATAAAAGTGTGTAAGTACAAAGAACAAAAATGTTTATAGATATCTATAAAACTATATACTCTCTATAAAACTACTACCTTTGGCTCAAAGTAACCGAATCAGCAGGAAATTGTACGACGAGGCAGTATCTAAAATGAAATCTCTCGTCGACCGTCGACGTCGGCCGGTGTCGGTACGCCGCGCCGTACGATACGCGACGACGACGACGCGGCGGCTTTACGACGTAATAACACGCGATTTCACCGCCCTTATACAAATCAAGTATTCCTTATTAAAAACCAAATAGACTCGTAAACATTTTATGAGTTTTTCATCATCTGGGGCAAAAGCGGCGGCGAATCGACGAAAAGAAACCAAACGGCTCCGGTTTATTTGGTTTTTATCGTAAATTGAGTTCGGAATGAGTTAATCAATTTTATCAAAGTTTTGAAGTTCGAACCTTCCGGCACGCCTTTATTCCTTTATTTACTGAAATCGTTTAATTTCTTTAATCCAATTTTAAAATTGGATTTTTACTATTCTGTCATCATTATAAGGTTTAGAGCCTCGATACTTCGTTTACACTTTAGACCATATTATAGGTCATTTAGTTACTTATTTTCTTATAGTTAAGAAAATAAGTCGTGGTCGGTTTTTTGGTGGAGCCAGATGACGGACCTACGTCATTTGGTCGGAATATGTCAATTCTAGGTAAGTCGTGATCTGTGGGCTGGGTTTAACATAACCTGAACAAAATACTGTATATGTTTCAACTTCTCTGACTGTACATAACGATATAAAACATAATTAACAAAATGATTATTTAGGTATTTATAATATTCCATGTGCTCGAAAGTAGTTCTCTAGCTGTACAGCATAGACCAATTATCTGTACAGTGTACAGAAGTTGTAATATTATAGTATACTTGCATAAAACCGTTTCGTTTTAACAGTTCTAGCAGTAACTAATTACGCATATTTCAAAACAGATATTCTGCAATAATAAATAAAGAAAACAATATTGTACAAGTTATGAATGTATCTCAATTACAGAGGTGTGCGGACAGCGGGCAGCGGGCAGCGGGCAGCGGGCAGCGGGGAGACCTCGGTAGTTAGTACCACAGCAAACCTCGAACGAAGGCCACGCGTTTGCCTCGATAACGTGAAAACGTCATTGTAAGCAGGTCGACTCGTATAACATGTTATGTGATTCCTCGATGTCTGCGTGAATTTTAAAGTATAGTTTATTCACCTTTAACTGCGTTATCCATGTTAAAATATATTTATTTCCGCGAAATATGAAATACGAAGACGATTTACCTTTGTAACTTGTATAGTGTATTTTTGTTATTAAATTGCTATTTCTGCTTAAGTCTCTGTTTCTAAATTGCGTAAAACAACTTACAAGTTGAGTATGAGCTTACCAGGTAAACGCAATAATTGTTTGACTCTACGCGAGAAGGTCGACGTAATAAATGCCATCGACAGTGGCACCACGCGGCAGAAGATCATGTCGGAGTACCGCCTGCCGCCGAGTACCCTGAGCTGCATCATCCGGCAGAGGGACCGTCTGTTACAGAAGGTGGGACAAGGATCGGTCAGCCCCTCGTCCAAGAGGATCCGGCCGGTGGAGAGTCCAGAACTCGAGGAGAAGATGAAGGAATTCGTGAGCGAGTGTCGCAGGGATGGCGTCGCTCTTTCTGGTTAGTTTTTTGATCATCGTAGGTTTGTGAGCTTAGATATCGCAATGTCTGCTGTCAAGCGCCTACCGCGAGGTGTTTGCATATGAGTTGAGCTAATGGTAAAAACACGTCTCCGGGCTGCATATTTTCTAACAATTTATTACTTTTCAGGTAAGCTGATGTTGTCGAAGGCGAGGGAATATGCTCAGGATTTGGGTCTCAGCAACTTCCGCGCCAGCAACGGCTGGCTGTACAACTTCAAAAATAGACAGGGCTTATGCGCCAAAAAAAATAAACTCATCATCGATTTGCAGAAAAACGACCGAAATATAAAGGTTGGTTTGTACCTTCTTATTTACTCTTACAGATCCTATTCAATTTTCTCCCCGATCGGAATGTTCATTCCGAGCGGCTTAATGCGGGCTCCTAGATATTGAAACGAGTGACTGCCTTAGTGCAGTCGTCGTAATGTTTAATGTATTTTTAGAAGGTATAATTTCTTCCCTACTTTAAATAGCACTATTCCCCAGAAAATCGTCATAACCGGATAAATAATTCCAATACATACATTTACATATAGGTATTTTCAATAAACTTTTTGTATTCCAGGCTAAACGCTCGGAAGAAACCGACGCTTCAGCGTCGCTTTCCAACGTTAGCGAACATACAAATAATACAAAAGTCAAGCACGATCCTTTGGATGACGAGGTTTTGGTAACAGTCGACGAACCGTACCTTGAGAGAGACCGACTCAAACTGGAGGCATTCGATACTGAAACAGACGATGGTCAAAACGACGATACTGAAATTACTATGGATTTTGTTAATGCCAAAGACTTCGCTAGTACTCTAGAATTTGATGGTGTTAGTGTCACTAAAGCTAGTATCCCAGAGGCTGTGAATGCTGGTGGTGGAGGTATAGAGGATGAGTTCTCCTGTTTCGGCCGGTACATAGCTCAGGCTCTGCGGTCGATGCCAGCGCGTATGTCGGTGTTGGCGCGTTCCGAGCTGCAGACCACACTCGCCAGAGTACAGATGAAGTGCTTGAAGAGAGAGCGTGAACATTGAAGGATAGAAATTATAAAATTGTTATTTGAAAATTTCCTAGAATTTTAACGATGGTTAAACCTTTTCGCTTAGATATAATAGTGACTCGATGCTGCTGGAAATTTGATGGTTTATAAAATTTTCCTTCCTATCCCTCTTCGAGACCATTTTCACCATCTTCGTCCCAAAGCATCTGATCGGTTGAAAATGAAGAAGTTATGAACAGTGACTTACAGACTGGCAGACATGCAATAACATTTGACCGGTAGACCGCCCGTCACGTCACTGATAAAAAAAGACAAACAAAAAGATCCAAAGTTACTTGTAGGCATTTCGTTTTTTAATTTATTACAAGCGGAACAGTGAACATGACATGATGTTCTTTTTTTAAATAAAAGCCATCCGATATAATAACGAAATTCATTAATTTAATTACTTCTATTTATAATTCAGTTATTTAAAATACTCAACTACAAACTTTGAGTTACCAAATAAGCTGTCATTTGTCAGTATGATCCCTATTGCGGCATCCGACCGTTGACTTATATAGCATTAACTCACAGGAACCGAAACACTTCAAACAGCTTGAAATATTTTCTGGCGACGCGTTGACTCGTCTAGCGTCTTCCTAGTGTTATGAGTAATTAGTTTCCTAAGATCCGCTGAGTCGCTGCAAGTCGTCCTGAGTCCCCCCGAGTCGCTGCGAGTAGCGCGTATGCCCGTCGATACAGTCTTGGCGCCTGTAAGCATATTTCCTCGCCGAGCTCTTAGAAATCCTCTGAAATTTATCACCCCGTCGATTGCAGACAGGCAATTGTTCGGTTTAAATTATTGTCGTTCTGTTTCTTCTCCGCGTATCGGCTCCCTGTTTAATAGAAAGTACTTTGATATATTTATTGGAAATGCAAGTTTCTGAAACTTTTTACCCTTATATGCTTACTGGCTTTTGCCCACGACATCGCTCGTGTTAAGAATGATTTTTATCAGCTATGGGCCTTGGGGTAGAATTTTATAAAAACCGTTTCTTAGAGGATGATTACGTCATATCATAGAGGAGTTCTACCTTGAAGTAATTGATTTATGATTATATGAAAATAAATAATTATATGAAAATACATGCACAAATTTCAGACCATTCCGTCCAGTGGTTTAGGCTGTGCGTTGATAGATTGTTAGTATCCATACGGCAGATGTAACAACAACCTATACTCATACTCAATACACTTAACATACCACCTTGTACCATCGAAAAATTTAGCTCATAGCCAGTTGAGTATTCAGGTACCTGCGTCATTTTGCCGGACATATTCAATTCTATGTAAGTATAGTGATCTGTCGGTTGGGTTTGACAAAACGCTGCTAAATTACCACTACCAGTCCACAATCTGACGAATAAATCAACTTCTCTCTTAGTACTTATATTACACTACAGACTAGTGTCATAAAGCTATCGACGCGCGACGTCAGTTACTACAAACGTGGCCAGTTACTCACCAGCTAAAGCTAAGCCATACTACCATACATACTACATACTAACATAGCAGATTATAGATATTGATTAATAAAATGCTACTCGAACCTACTGACTGTTACCAAACACATAATCCATATTCGGTAATCTACAAAATACTATCTCCCGTTGTTCCCCTGTGTTCTGGAGGGGAGACCTGTAGAGGTGGAGAGGGGGGAGGAGGGGAGGGGGGGTCACTCTTTTCTGTATTCTGCTTCCATAATAATAAACGACACGTACTCGTTAGCACATCTAATACGTATGCGTTCTGTAACACAATACAGTACAATAAACCGCGTAAGGTGCTCCTTACTGTATCGACAAGTTGAAGCAATACTAGGCTGTATGTTCCAGGGATTGGGTGCGAAAATCACCTGCATTGTTCGCGGTGTCGTGCCCGTCGCAGACCTTGGCTCGGCAGACTGGGCGACGCCCGCACTGTTGCCGTCTGAGCTAAACCTAGGCTATCTATTTGCAGTAACTCTAGACCTAGAATATGAAATTAACTATTATTGTTGATGTAACTATATAACTGCTTATGTATTTAAGAATTTGTTAGCGTTAGCTTAAGGTGGAAGTATCCTTAGTTCCATACTAATTATAAATGTGAAAGTTAGGCCCGCGCGAACAGATTTTGCTGAAGTTTGCTATATTGTAGGTACTTTCAGTCCACCAAAAAAACAGAATTATTTAATCCCAAAAATGTACCCGAGATTAAAGAATTTTGATGCAACGGATTTGCGGGCATCATCTAGTTATCCAGATAGTATGTGTTATACAGTATAATTACAGAATACCTATGCAGATTAATAGTAACAAGTACTCATTGCTTATTTCGTTGCTTGAAACCACCTCCCAGAAATTATTCCGCACGGGAATAGAACTAAAGAATATACATATTCATGTATTCAGATCTGGGTAGTAAAATAAATGAATAAAAGCTTCAAAAAAACAATTATTTATCGAAAATAAAACTGCTAAGGAATTTGGATCGTCTTAAAATAATCTCAAAAAAAAATCATTGTCATTGTTACTGAAGAAGTTTTCTACAGTCGGCCGCGACATGGCGCTAGTAACATCGTTTGTTTTTTATTGTTGTGGAGACAAATTATTTTGTAACTTGTTGAAAATACTAAGAACTAACTGCATAGTAAAATAAAAAACTTTTTAATTTTTTTCTACCATCTGTTACTATTCACATTTGTTTGTGCAGATATTAATTATTGTTTATCTCACAGTAAGCTTACATTTTCTCATGCTGAAACAACTCTTACGGCATGCAGCAAATCCGTAGGAAATATTTTCTGCTATGAACACAAGTAATATAAACAAAATAAATTAAATATTTAAGGTATATATACATATAGTAACATCATCAAGGTATATAAGTTTTTGACAAATTAAAATTATTTTTTTTATTATCCTAATTTTTATAATTTTCCCTTTATATGACCATTAAACCATAGTTCTGTACAAGATTTCAGTTCTCTGAGTTTATAGGAAGTAGTAGTTCTATTTTGATGATCGTGAATGAGTGAGTGTCGAAACTTTGCTGTCGCTTAACTTCAGAATAGAGTGACCTACAGACTTGAAATTTCGGGTTTTAACATCCGTATTTCTAAACAAGTAAAACTAATTACTTGATCAAAAGTAGTTACTTAAGTAACGATTTTTATTTTATACGAAAATACGAAACTTTGCTATCACCAGGTGCAATATGTCCATATAAAAAATACCTTACAGACATACATACATTTATACTAAAAATTAACACTAACACTAAAGTTATGACAACCCCGCCCCGACCGTCCTGCTTCCCCGCGCAGCACTCCGCTCTCGCCTACCACGTCGAGTAGCGTTAGAATAAAAAATACTAGGTATTTTTTTTCACCTTTTATGTCTGTTACTTCTAAGTTCTAAACGGCTAAAACAATTTTAATAAATATAGGTATGTACATAGTTGATTGAATTATCACCTAGAATTTTTTTTTATGGGCCGTATGTTTTTAAAAACATTTGATTTTTCTTTATAATTCTTCAATATTGATATACATTTTTTAATTATAATAACTATATGTATAAAACTTTTTTGTCGACACTACATAGAAGAAACGTCAAACGAGACAAATATCAAGTTAAGTCGCATTCAGAGTTAAATAGAATATTTTATAACCTTTCCTCCCCACTTGCGAGAGATACCTAAATATTACATAACGTGTAATTTACACTCAGATCTGTTGAGCACGCAAGTGAGCAGAGAAATACAATAACTGTTCACTAGCGCTCCCGCTTGTCCTGCCGCTGGCGCTGCCTACACCCCACCTATAGAACGATCCTTATGTCTTGTTTACACGTGTTAAGTAGATAAGTAGGTAACTAAATAAGTAAGAAGTCGTAAATTTAGTCATTAAATTTGTTATTGATGAGGTTTTGGAGGAATAAATTATTGAAATACCTACTAAAAGGACCACGACGAAAAACTATGTCCGAATACGTCTACAATTGTGAATTTAGCTAAATTGTGCTGACATGTATCTGTCTTACTTAACAGATAATAGAAAATAGAAAAAATTCTTATTAGGTGGGTAATTAGCAACTAAATTTTGTGTTTTTTACGTTTACCTACTTATTTATTTACTCAATATATATACCTACTCATCTACTTAATACGTGTAAACAAAACATTAGAGACCATGTATAAAGTACGTTACACGTAGAGGGAAGGGGGTGTCATGGATTAAATTTTCAGGTATAAAAACCATGAAATTTGTGTGACATACATAAGGTATCATCTATTAAGATGATCCCTTACAAAACCGAATGGATAAAAGATAATTTTTATCAAGTAAATATGTCAAAATACTGCCACTAGGGTTTCTTCCAGAATATTATGATAAATAAATAACTTTATAAAATTGCTTTAAAAAATATAGGCGTTCTGTCGCTAAACGGCTACTACATTTCTAAAGCGGGATCTTAGAACATATTTCAGGAAATATTTCCGGCCGCGGCAGCGCGAGTGGCTGAATGCAAAATATGCGACATAAGTCGAGCCACACTCACACATACAAACGTACGCGCGTTGAGCTCCGGGGAGTTCGATCTACGCTCGGTACAGTTCCGACAGTCGCGAGTGATACTCGGTGACGAGTGGACGTTGTGACGTTTGTATTTCATCGTTCGAAGAATATGGCGAACAAAAATAATAAACGGAGTCAGTTCAATCTTTATTGCTCTGTTTATGGTTG
Source organism: Cyclargus thomasi (assembly GCA_026546445.1). Lineage (NCBI taxonomy): Eukaryota > Metazoa > Arthropoda > Insecta > Lepidoptera > Lycaenidae > Cyclargus > Cyclargus thomasi. The sequence continues at coordinate 16,075 of JAOTAV010005381.1, read as the reverse complement.
CTTGAATTCGTCACTAACGCGCCCTGATTTAACTTATTTTAAATTACCCGATGATACCGAAAGGTAAGAATAATTTGTCACTATTATTTAAACACGCGGCAGCGTGTCGAGCCATTTTTTATTAAATAATATCCAGATTCAATAAATAATATACATTTTTATGTTATTTGGTAGGCAAGCGAGCAACCGGGTTGCCTGATGAAAAGCAACTGCCGTCGCCCATGGACACTCGTGACATCTTAAGCGTTGTAAGTGCGTTGCCGGTCTTTATGAGGGAATAGGAAAAGAATTGAGCCACCAGTGAACTCACTAAACGAAACACAGCACAACGCAGTTTCACGCCAGCTTTCTGTGAGGTCGTGGTATCACTCCGGTCGAACCGACCAATTCGCGCCGAAGCATGGCTCTTCCACGGAAATGAGTCACATTGATAAACTTAAAAGTGGAAACGCTGGAGGCGTTTGAACCTGGGTTTAAACCTGCACTTACCTTACCCACTAGGCTACGGACGCTCTTAATTGAATAAAAAAAATGAGTGTTTAAAAGGAGCGCCCAACAAACAACAAGACAACCGTTTTCTTTTGCCATTTTTACGCTTTTGATAATAGATGGCGCTGCTTTTCGTCTATATCGCGACAACAGTTTCAAAAGTATGTTTTCTTATTATTTTTGTTCTTTACTGGAATGGAACCTTTTATACGCGAGTCCAACTCGCACTTGGCCGGTTTTTTTTCCAAAATGATTGTTTTTTTTTCAGACGTCTGCGATGGCTGAAACTGATTCATCGAGATGATTTAGTCAACAAACCTAAATTTGCTGGTTACCGTGTTTGTGAAAAACATTTTAATGTGGAAGACGTAAGACAATCAGTAAATCGAAAACTTTTGACAAAAAATTCCCTCCCCTTACTGTTGCTGCCGAACTCAGCGAGCGAAGTCGCTGAAGATCCTCGGAAGGAACACAAAGCCGTACAAACTACGTGGACGAGCGCTGATGATAGTATGCAGATGAAAAATGCACCAAATGAAATCTACGCTTTACAGAAAAGAAAATTGGAGCATGAACTCCTCCAATGCAGAAAGAAAATTAGACTACTCGAAGCTGAAAATTTGAAAGAAGAATCTGAAGAGAGTACTTTTCATCGACTTTGCGACAAATATTTGACCGGCGAACTATCTCTCATAATGAAAGCACAAACTAATCTAAAGCAGCACGGTACTGGTAATAGATACGACCAGGATTACGTAAGTTTTTGCTTAAATTTATATAACACTAGCCCACGAGCATACCGGTTTTTACGAAGTGCGTTATGCCTTCCTAATCCTACAACAGTGTACAGACATTCTTTCCCAATCACGACCGAAATTAATGAAAGAGCTTTGTCTGCTCTTAAGGTGAAGATTGCACAAATGACAGAAGTTGAAAAACATTGTTCAGTTATGATCGGCACTATGTCATTAAAGGCAAATCTTTTTTATGATATTAAAGAAGACAAAATTACCGGATTCCACGAAATTGATGGACTGCAATCTCCCAAACCCGCTAAAGAAGCGTTAGTGATCATGGTTCGTGGTATATATACAAACTACAAACAGCCCATTGCGTATGCGTTGCTCTCGGAATGCCAAAACACTAGTGAAATTAACATCTGGATAGATAAAGTACTACAAAAGCTATTCGACATCGGTCTGAACATTCGCATTGTTGTGTCCGACCACGTGTCCGAATTATGGAAAGCTTCCAAACAAAGATCGGTTTCTGTCGAAAGACCTTATTTTTTTATTAATGAGAGAAAAATTTACCACATTTTTGATGTGCCGTATCTCATTCAAGACGTCAGGAACAATCTGATGCAACTTGATTTTCACCACGGTGATTCCGTAGCTAAATTTGGACACATTATAGAGTTTTATAATCATGATGATCAAAACAGTTCGAGACTTGCGCCTAAGCTCACAAACGGCCATATCGAACCCACAAACTTCGAAAAAATGAAGGTTTGCTTTGCAACACAAATTCTCAGCGAGACCGTTGCAAATGGAATTCGAACTTGTGTTGATAATAATATAATTGAAGAATCCGGCAGGGGCACAGCTAAGTTTTTAATGATTATGAATCGTCTATTCGATTCTTTGAATACATCTAAGTTGAGAAATTGTAACAAATACAAAAGAGCTTATAAAGGTAGTGAATCACAAAGGGCATTTTTTAAGAAGATGATAAGTTTTTTCCAAGATTTAAAGTTAGTAAACCCAAACAATGACGATGTTGTCACATCGAATGTAAGATTTATTGAAGGCTTTCAAATTACCATCACATCCATAATGCAATTATTTAATGACTTGCGGGCTGAAGGATACAGTTTTCTTAAGACAAGAAGATGTAATCGAGACGCAATCGAAAATTTATTTGGTCAAATACGCACAAAAAATGGCACTGCTTTTCCAACCTCTAGAAAATTTGCATCGGCATTTAAAAAAATATTTTTGTGCCATCTCTTAAAATCCACCAAAGAAGGAAATTTCGCCGACGAGTTTGGAACACCACTTGTACAAAGGACACCGCAAGATGCTCATTGTGGCCGTACAACACCTGCAACTAGCAGCAAAATGTCGAGTACAAGTTATGATGAGTTTTCTAGCGTCCAAATTACTAGTTCCGATTATGACCAGTTAGACATGCCAGAGAAAAACTCGCTTTTTTACATATGTGGATATCTGCTTAGCCGTTGTTTGGAGGAACATGACTGTGAGGCCTTGAAGTCGTACGCGAAGCCTGATCTTAAAGCCCGCGATTTTAGCGCAAAGAGTCAGTATTTAAGGTACCGAAAGTACAGTAAGAATCATGCACAAACTTTTGCAATAGTACCTAGTGATGATTTCATTCAATATGTTGAGAAAATGGATGAAACATTTCGGACGTCTTTTAAAACGAGACACATCAATTGCAAAGTAGCAGCAGGTATATATGACAAAATCAAAAATATTGCATTTTCTTTTCCTTGTAAATGTTTCCCAAAATTATTTTTATTGAAACTGTTTATTAGGATGCGCATTTTTTATACTATTAAATTCAATAATAGAGCTTTTCGAACGTCCAGGGCAAGACGAAAATATTTTTCAGTCACAAGTTTGTAATATTATAGAGGTATTTTTAACCGACTGCCAAAAACGAGGAGACTATTTATATTTAATTATAAAAATGTAAAAACTTTATTGTTTTTATTTACGTAATGTTTTAGAGCTTTAAATAAGAGCCTGTTTTTTATGTACCATTTATTCCTATATTTATTTAATAAACTAATTAGTGCTATTCAGAATGATATATCAAATCTATTATTTCAAGTATAATAGACTCATATTATAAATACCTCAAACTAACATATATATTTCTTTATTATAATAGATCCCTTAAAGTCCAACATACATTATATGTATGTTTTAATAAGTACAACACGTGTTACTAAGTGTTAGTTTTTAAGACTACGTGACATGACGCACTTCGTTCCGGAGTCTTCCCGGAAACTTCGGTAGTCTGCACCCGGCGGCCCGAACTCCTGCGTCTCAAAGATTGACAGATGATTCGTCGGGACTCTTACCAAAATTTGGGAATTAAAGTTGACCTTGTGGCGAGACTGCAGACATGCGACCCTCAGGCACAGCGTCGTCTTCTTCTCGATGTAGTTCACGACGTCCTCTACCGTCATGGACTAGTACAGGAGGGATATGCACAAGGGCGTCGCGGGGACTTCGCTTCTCAGCCGCAGCTCCGGTGCTTAAGGTGCAATGCCGCGATGGTTGCGAGCGACGTGCTTCTTATTCCTTCTCTCCACCACAATAAAGCCTTCCCGATAGCACTTCCTGCTCTCATCGTTATCAGGTCAAGAGACTTCTGCTTTGCAGCTCTTCAAACCCTTGCGGCTCTTCGCACGCAGTCTTGCAGCTTTCTTTCTCCCCATCTGTGTTAGCCCGCGGGGGAGGAGCGGGGCGACCAACAACAGTCGCAAAATTCCTCTGAGTTGTCTGTCGGCGCATCCGGGAGGGTGAGGCGGGCGGGGATGGCAGCGGTGGCGTTCCTCGACCCGGGCAAAACTGCTGACAGGCTGAAACGGATCGCTTTAGCGCTACGACGGACGGTGACGTCACCGGCATCAGATGACCTACATATTTGAATAGTCGACGATCTACATATAAATGAATTCTGCTCTTTAACTGCGATAATTCATTACGTAGATCGTTTCATGCCAAGAAATAAATAAAAGTTGAACCTGAAGTTCTTGAGAAGGCGGCTAATGCCGAAGTAGTCTAGCGTCACAGGTGGCAACTTGTGTCGCTCCTTCGCCACCGGATCCGTCTACTTCGATTGATATAATTTCGATTGGAACCCCTGACCCCCGGCTTGAGCTGCCAACGCGCTCACCAACTGAGCCACAGAGGTCGTCATGAATACACCGGTTCTCGTCCGATCACCAAAGTTAAGCTACGTCGGACGCGGTTAGTACTTGGATGGGTGACCGCTTGGGAATCCGCGTGATATTGGCTTTTTGAATTTTTATTATTTTTTATGTTTTTTTTTATTTGCTATAAAAATATTTACGTTTTGTATGTAGAACAAAAGACTGTTTTCTCATTTCCTAATAATTTACGTTTTGTATCTAGAACAAGAGACAGTGATTTCTCATATTAACATCCACCCTGTACATACCGAGGAGATGGGTTGGGTTAGGTTGAGTTTTATATTTTTCTATTGTGCTAACAACATGTTACATACCAAATTTTAAGCTTTCTAATAATTCGGGAAAAACCCTAACAATTTTGATGATCAGTGATTAAAATAAGGGATTTTCGGACACCTATAAAATCTAAAATATAACAGCTATCATATTCAAACTTTGCCTGTGTGTCCTATCAAAGACAAAGATTGGGACAAAGAAAAACATAATAGCTGCTCGCGACGTTGCTCGTCCATTCAACTACAGAGAGAAGGAGAGTGTGCAATGTTGCTGGGTGCATAATATAGTTGCTAAGTAGCTGCATGCGACGTTGCCCGTCCAGCTATTCCGTAGCTACTCGGTGAGTACATGTTAAAATACGGCGGCCATATCGGGCGGACAATGAAATGTCAAATGGCTGGCTGTCAAGTGTCACTACGAAAAGAAGTAAAGAAAGAATAATTATGAATGTGTTAACTGTTTCTGTCATTGTTTTAGCAATTAATGACGCAGCAGACTGCGTGTTGCATGTTTGTTTATTTTTATTATAATAACACGTAAAATTTGCTACTGACAAGTGACAACTTGACAGCCGCCCGCCGCCAGTTTCTTTTTTCGCCACATCGCGCGCTGTGATCCAATTTTGGTCCCCCACCAAGCCCCCACCATATTATAGTCTGTACCCGGCGAATAAAGTAGTAAGAGAGAGTACTTACAACATATTATATCACGCGATTGAGAAGACAGCTATAGACTTTTAAACATCACCACTTTGACTCGTGGGAGAGTCATGCATCGGCACTAATAGGCCGAATCGAACGGAAATATCATATTTACACAGAAAACCTTTTTATAACACCCGGCGATAAATATTGCACATCGACCTTTGGAAAGAGATAATCGACTAATGTCGTCTTCGTACCCGGTTACACGCTACGGTCTACGCACGTGACGGCATCGTCAGTCGCTGCGCTAATGCGATACGGTGCGGACGCGTCTACTTCTAAATATTTATATAGAGCTGCTACACCCTGAACTTTAATAGTTTTAAAAGAAAAATTGTGCTATGTCATCTTTAGGAATAAAAGGGAAACCATTACAAGGTCAGACGCGCGAAATTATCTACAACGTTTATAAATATTTTGTAACCGAAGCCGACAGATTTAAAAAGGAAGATGAAAACGTGAAGTGTTATTTTAAGAAGGTCCAAGAGCGAGTCGCAAGCGCCACCGGAATTTCAAGAAGAACTTTGAACAATATATTAAACGAGGTATATCCTGAAACGGATTCTACAAAAATTAAGTTCAGGACTCCAAAACAAGGGAGACCAAAAAAGCAAAAGGTATTACGATGTTTATTATATACAATTGTAAAATGTTCGAATAATGAAACTAATTACGAAATTATTTTTTAACACGCAAGCACACATCCCTCTCTCTCTCTCACACACACACAGACACACACACACACAAACCATTTACAAATATATTACATAATATACAATGTATACTGAATTAAGAATGAGAATGTTATGTTAAATTACGTTATGTTATATTAATTTGTTTGCTTTTTGTTAATGTAAATTGTTTAAATTTTGTTTCTGTTGTTTGCATCATAGGACAGGCGTCGCCTTGTTTGGGGGACCGTTAAATAAAAAATTTGTAAAAATATTTTAGTCAATAAAATATTAGTATTGTATTTGTAACAGCTCGTGTTAGATACTGGGCTGTTCGTATTTCGATCGACAGATGCACACGCTATGAAGCACCAGTTGATGAAGTCTTTACGTACAGGGCGATGTGCAATACTTATCGATATAGTACTTACGGTACGCGGCGATTGCACATCGACCTTTGGAAAGAGACAATCAGCTGATGTCAGCTTCGCGGAGCGTCTCTCTCTGCCGATGTAATGTGTGACAGAGATAACGCTCTACAAAGCTCAAAATGACTGTTTCATACCAAAGATCGATGTGTAATCTCAAAGATATTTTACTACCCATTAGTTGGATAGCGATGACGTCACGAATTGTTAGAAAGTGATAGCTCAATACAATTTAACTAGCGTATAAAAGAGACACATGACTTTTTTATCCCTTTCGGAATGGCCAGTTTTTTTATTTGGCAACTAGGTGACATTTGACAAATACTTGCCAAACAATAAGACGCCTTGTTATTTTCAATTGTTTTTTGTGGACACAGGGAAAGAGCAGCATTAAGTGAGATAATATTTTAAGTTGCCACGAAAACTGTCGATTGTGATGGTGGGGTGTTCGATTGTTGGCTGTAAGAGCCGTAGTGAACAACAAATACCTGGATGAAACTGGAACGTTTCACGCGTAAGTATCGCTATAATTGTTGTTTTACAGTTTTACTCGTAGTAATTAGAATTAAAGTGAGCATCTATAATATTGCTTCTGACATCTCCACAAAAATAAGCTCCTGTTAATTTAATTAAGTCTGCGTTAATTTCCGAAATAGGTAATTTATAATAATCTCAAACCACGACAGTATTGAACGCTGTGTTGCCATGCCGACGGTTATGTTTTCCGGATTTATCCGGGAAATATTCTTTTTGTAAATATTCAAGTAGGTGTTGGAATTATTTATTTATTAATAATTCTAACTAGACCTTAAAATAATAGTTATTTATTTTTAGTTTTCCAACCGAGGCCGATGTACGGAGTGTATGGGTAGTCGCAACTGGACGCGCAAACTGGCAGCCAAAAGGAAGTTCGAAAGTTTGTTCGATACATTTCGATGATGGATCTTTTATCACTTCAAAAAAGAGAAAATATTTGAAACCAAGAACTTTACCTGAAAATCAAATTCATGTAAGCGCTCAATTTGATTTCAAAGTGATAAATGAAATAATGTTATTGTCATCTTCATGTTTTTAATAAGATTTAGTTGACTGAATTTATTATTTTAATTACATACGAAATTTTATAACATTTAAAATTTTTCCGTACATTTTCCCAAATGTATTTTACGACATCCTATATTCTTCCCCGGGACTCAAAGCATCTCCATACCAAATTTCAGCAAAATCGGTTTAGCGGTTTGGACATGAGGAGGTAACAGACAGTCAGACATACTTTCACATTTATAATGTTAAGTATAGTGTGGAATATCGGTAGAAATTTCCCGAGACGTGGGTAAGATTTTGAATGTAGCAACACAGCGGGGTTGAAGTGAGAAAGACTATAGTTGTCACGCTATCACACTCATACACTACCTAGTAGTAAACTATCTTTGTGTAATAGTTATTGCTGCGTACTAAACAATACTAAATAGGTAACCTATTATATAATAAGGTATTTTTATATCGGATCTTATACGATGATAATTAAATTATTTAAAAGACTTCTAAAAAGGAGCAGGATTCTCAATTCAACGGTATGTATGTTCTTTTTTATTACTTGCAGCTTTCGACGAGTCCGGTATCACCGTCACAAAGCCCTACTTCTTCAGTAATGCAGGTACTTATTGATATTTTCCGGAAAATGTAATTTTACTAAAGTCTACAATACGCTTAGGCGTATTGTAGACGCTCAGGCGTATTGTAGACGCTTAGGCGTATTGTAAGGCGGCCGAAGCTCGGCATGATTACGCCAGTATCTTTACCATGAGTTTGAAGCAATAGTATTTGTCGATTCTCGATAGCGACTACGTTTTTAGTAGGGCAAAATTTTACAGTGCCTCTAGTGGTCACTCGCGGAACGAAAATTGCCATACTAAAAATTTACGTAGTCGTTAACGAGTATCGACAAAAACTGTTGTTGTGCTCATGGTAAAGAGTACTGCAATATTTTGTTAAATGAATGATGACGCAGCATGACGATATACGTCGCATCGTACAGCGTACAGCAGAACTTACGTCGGGCGTACAGCCAGTGTTTCGGTGGAAATGTTTTGAATATATTTGACAATGGGGGCTTATGTTCTTATCTAACAACTAACATTAAAAAGAAAACCGTCTGTAGTAATATTCGTAGTACTATGTACTGGTATGTATTCTGTGATTAAACTAGTAAAAGAATAAGTATAGACCTGAATGATACACTCGGCACTTGTCCGGGAGCGCATAACCTCTTTAGAGAGATATCTTAAAAGCTTATCGAAGCCACCCGAGACCAGAGCCGGGAGCTACCTGGCACAACGGATAGCAATTGCCATCCAACGGGGCAATGCTATTAGTTTGATTGGTAATCTGCCCGTTGGGGAAGTTTTGGAGAAGGTTTTCTTTTTATAGTTTTTATACCTTTATTTTAAGTTTATTTATTTTACTTTGTAATATTTAGACTATAATTTAATTTCTTAAAATTGTAATTTGACTGTAAATAAAGCATTAATATGCATGTCGGGTAAAGCGCTCTAGTAGAAAATATCACACGCAGGCTTCCGATTCGTCAGAAGAAGAGCAACCCACATGCTCGTCTGCCGCCGACAACGAGGTAAAGGAGGAGCCCCCTGAGGAACAGGTTGAACTGGTGAGTCTCATCATTTACAACAGAGCATATTAGAGGACGGGAGATGCCGTTATGTATCCCGGAAAGACGTGGTCGAGGTGAGAAATCTTTTTCTAATCTCGACCACGTTTTACCTGAATATGTACGGTGACGAAACTTCTGTCTTCAGTCTTCCACTCGTTTATTATGTTATGTATCGTGCAGGACCCGATGACGTGCATCGACATTAAAGAGGAGGTGCTGTGGGAAGACGAGCAGACTTCCGAGGAGCCGGAAACAACCCAGGAGGAGATTTCGACTAAGGAGGCGGCGCTACCACCACCACCACAGAGCGAGCAGAGCAGCGCGACTTTGCAGGAGCTGCGGAGGAAGATCGTAAACGTGGCTCGCCGGGACGAGATCAGCTTGGGATTGGATCAGATCCGGGGTGAGATCAAGGAGCTGTCGCGAGGGGACGAGTTCGACGCGTTCGGGCGGTACGTGGCCTCGCTGCTGCGGAACATGCGCCCGCGCCGAGCCCATCACGTCCAGCCTCTCATCATCAACCTGCTCACAGCCGAGATGATCAAGCAGGATGATTACGATTTGCAGTAGTTAGTGTACACAATAACACAACATTATAAGTCTGAATTAGGATTTAGTAGGTAAATGCAGGCAACACGATTCAATGGCAGATGGCGGCCCCTTTTTGATCCAATTTTGTGAAATCTATGAGTCGCGATGACCAACCTTGTTCCCGACCATTAACCGGCTCACCTGTGTGAGTTGAGGCGTTCCGTGAGAATTTGTATCGATATTAAAACCATTGTCACGATACTGTTCAATCTATTTCTGAAAACATTAGGGTTCCTATTTTTATACCCTTCTTTGAGCTTGACAATTGGTTAACTACTAACTTAAAATGAAATGTTACAAATTACGCATTAGTACATGATATTATTTATTAATAATAAGCCAAAATATATCACAGGTTCTGGATTTTGCAATACAATAGTATCCTTGGGAGTTTAATCAGAAGCTCTAAGTTTTAGTGCATTTTCGAAGCTTATAATGTTAATTTAAATATAACTATAATTATTATACATTTTTCTCTTCCTTCTACTTACTAAAATATCTTTATCTTTTTGTTCTGCTAACATCATTTGTCGTATTTAGCGATTGGGTTCTACGTTACTAACTACTGACGTCAGTAGTTGTAGTGTCTAAGAACACAATCGTAAAAAAATTATACGTCTTGTCCACATTGTCACGGTACAAACTTTCACGGAATCACCCAGGTACGCCATCTGAATATGACTCATAATAATATTATGTTGACATTTCTGGAAGCAGCATTTACGAAGAGCGGTGTTGTTAATCCAGTTTGCGTGATCGTTGTCACCTGTTAATAGGCTCCTAAGAAATTGTTGATGTCGTTATATTTGTTTTGTAAATAAAGAAATAAGATTTTGTATTTAGATATTCCTTTATTTCTGAAACCATAATTAAACCTAACATCTGTAAATTCTAGAAACGATGTTCGTGTAAACTTTGCATAAGATCTGAAAATGAGTATCAGTTACCTTTGGCAGCGGTTCAAGCCGACACTTTAACAGAACAACTCGTTATTAACACGACAGACCAAACAAGGAGCAGACCATCAATGAGCCTTTTCTAAACACCATCGTGAACACTCTTCGAGAACACCCGCGCTCCCGTCTCCTCTCGCTTCGAAGCCGAAGACGGCTCTGATAATTTTTTACTCCATTGTTTGTTAATAAATGAGAAGCGGCGTGATGTCATCCGCCGAGCGAAAACATCGTCTGATGAATTATAATGATTATGGTCCATAATGAAGTTTAATTTAGTCTTGTGACTGCGGTCGGAAAGTTTTGTTTATTCTGTTCCGAACTTTGACAGGATAGCCCGGGGACATTTTTGTTGGAAACGAAAACAGCGGCTTTACGACGGGTAACAGACATCGCTTGATGAGCCCCGAGTGCGTTTACTGTGTATTGTTGACGATGGTGATTTATATTATGTAGACCGAACGACAAACTCCGAAGACTCAGCCAAGCGTTTGACGTCAAGCCGGGACCTGCCTGCGACCGGCGTACATGAGTTGCCAAAACGATGAGTCGTGCCCTCCAAATTACCTCCATTCCGGCGATGATCTAAACAATAGACCCGGCAAATTACGTGTAATGATACCGATTCTCTATAGTTCATTAGCCCCCGGCTCCGACCCCCCCATCTCCCCTCGGCTCAATTAAGCGGCCTGTCAATCACAATTTGATTTACGTCATCTCACGGCCTTGGCCCGTGTCAAGTTCGCGGGGTCACCGGTCCGGGGAGGAGGGGGGTCGCGGTGTTGCCGGGCGAGCACACATGACCCCCCTACCCCCCAGGCGGGGGGTCACGTGTTACATCACCTCCGGCGACGGTAACTTTCCGGTGTATTCTAACCCACTTGCGGTTTTTGCTCGTCCGGTTGCTGATCGAGTGTTCCTCTAGTTTTGTGACTTTTTATGGCTTAGCTGTCATCGTCGTGATGCAATCGAGTCATATTTTCAAATTATTGTAATATTAATTCTTTTTTTTTGGCAACTAATACGTTATATTTCAGGTAAACTTTTTTGGAAATGACTCCGTCTCGAGACCGACTCCTCTAATATGAGTACAAAGTGTGGGTGTAAGTCACTCCGAGAGGGCTCGCAGACGCTGCACGTGTGGAGGGCCCTCCCCGGCCCTCCGTCCTGAGGGCTCTTTGTCTCGGGTGCAGTCCTCGGAGCGGCTCAAATTTAACCTTTCAAATTGTAAACTGACTTTGTGCGATGCGGGCTCCTCCCTCGCGCGATTCACGACACAACAAAAGAGTTGTCGGCCCTTGTGCTATAGATACGATGTTGGGCGTCTTTTGAACGAGTTTTGAAAAACGATCCTCTCGTAAATACGAATTTCGACAACTGATTTTTGGTAAGTGATTTCTTTGCAATGACCGTCTGCACACTTACCTCCATATTTCATGTTACAGCTGATTTAATTTTAACTGCAGCTACAACATAATACGGCAGTTACATCATCTCACATATCGATGCCTTACTGCCTTAACCTCGTATCTTAAAAATGGCTACATTTCATTGGACAAAAAAAACTGATTATATTTTTTTCCTAAGTAATTGTACAAAACTGTATATGAGGTTATTTGTATATAAGTAAATTATTGCCCATCAAATAACCTCATATCTAGTTTTGTAAAATGACTAAGAAAAAAAATATAATCATTATATATAATCATTTTTTTTTTGTCTCCTGAAATGAAGCCATTTTTAAAATACGAGGTTGAGGCAGTAAGGCATCGATATTATTCGATTACCGAGTACTGTCTTGTCTCTCTATCAGGAATCATGATGTATGTACGACAATCGAAGTCCTCTCACTGCTATATCAAGTACCCATTTAATATTCAGGAATAGGGTTTGCACATCAGGCAGGGATCGCCCGGGAAATTCCCGGCCCGTATACCCTCAGATGTTGTCGATGCGGGCTCGGTACCCAGCCGTCAGCCGTCAGCTGTCTTCAACCCTTCACACTTAACGCTGTTTTCTTTTAACACATCTCATATTATATGTTCACGTCAAATTGGTAGGCTTATAGAGCTGTTCGCAGTTCGCATCATAATCATAATTACGTTCTTCTTTCCGAGTGATGATGATAGTACAACCCGTCATCAGATAAGATTATAAGTGCCATTTCACATTTTATAACTCCAACATTTAAGCAAAAACAATTATTATTTTTATTCTTACTTGGAAGCAGCAAAATGTCGCCAACTGCAACATCGTCGTGGTAAGGTGTCGCAATCAAATAATAAAATGATCATCTCGTGATATGAACCAATAAGCCAAAAGCAAAATTCTAATTTAAATAATAATCGTTTCATAATAAACCGGTACGCAAAAAACAAACAAAAAACTTATAAAACATTGTCAACGTAATCCTAACTCTAAGACGACACGGTAAGGTTCAAAATTTCAAGATTTTACCCGTTCAACCTACGTCGTCGTAATTTCTACTTTATGACGTAGAGTTAGGGTTTAATTTGAAATGATTGTTATCGTTGCTGTACTCTATAAATTGATTATTTAGTGATACCCGCGACACTCCTGGACAAGTGGCTCGTGAGCTCACCACACGTGGCTCGCAACTATGTGTTACCATCGCACAACCTATCTTCAATTTTATCGCAAAAGCATACGACTCAGTTTCGTTTGAACGATGCAGACTTGTGCTATACTTGTTCTTGTAAAAACCTGCAAATAATTCTCAACTCTAAACCACTAACACAAGGTGAATTTTTACATGACGTAGTTGACATCTTAGTTAATTTTAAGTTTGCAAATAAATCGAGCTGTCTTGTATAATTGTCTTGTATTTATAAGGTTATGAGTCATACACACACTCACGAACAAAACAAATTAAAATAAAAGGTGCACATTTATCGACCCCTTTGTTATTTTGCATAATTGACTTTGCTAATGAGTGACGAAGACATACAAAATGTATACCATGTCTATATCTGTTAATCTTGCAGTGACTCAGTAAAAATTACTTTTTAAGTCTGTTGATGTGAATGTGAAAACGGCCTGAGAAAATTATGGACACCGGACGAAGGGCTTTTCAACATTGGCATAGTTAAAGCCTAATGTCTTCAGAATAAGGAAACAAAAAACTTATCAACACATGCACCTAGAATTTTACGAGTTTCTTGAAATCAAATAAAAAAGCAAGAAGTTATGTAAATAATAAAAGTGTGCGGGCCCAGCGCCGACCCCTGCGGCACTCCCGCTTTCTACATGCAGCGGGCGACGGCCGGGTACATTATCTGATGACCCACTGAACTGAACGCACTTCTGTATTCCATTACACGAAAGAAAGTTCATTGTTAAGGGTCCCAGTCACGATTCATGCAGCACTTCAAATTTCAAATTTACTCATTAGTCGGGCCTAAATGTTGCCACTACGAATTTCAATCCCGCAGTTGATAATCACAATCCGATTAAATTTTCAAGAGAATGAACTTCACTTACATCACGGTAATGTATTATGCCAATAAGTTACAAAGTGACTTTACGGTACTACCAGATTCTTTAGAAAATTTAATGCAATGTATATGATTTGCTTATCTATACATATAACACAGTAAAACAGTAAAATTGGCGTATCTGTACAATTAATATTTTTACAAACGGTTAAACGGTTAAAAAAAAGTTGTCAGTTTGTTTGTACGCGGTAATTACTAGTAGTACTCCGGAACTACTGAACGGAAAATGTAGGATTCGCGTGATACACAAATTTTGGCGTAACAAAGTTGCGGACATAAACGGGTATTATAATAAACCTAATATCTAATAAATTATAGAGTTTTTAGACTTATAGCAGAAAAAAAGCTCTACCGACGTGTTTTACTAAAAAATTTGTAGCTTTTATAGTCATCGAGTTACTAAAATTAATATTCCCGTTATGAAGTACAAAAAAAAGCTCATAGAGAAATTGCCGTGTTTTTTGCTCGTAACTCAAAAAGTACTTTGTGTACATAGCGGCATTTTAGGTTGAGGACGTCAGCACTGATGTCGGTGGAGCGCTTGCCCTTACAAATCACAAAAAAATCGCTTTCAGTGCTGCTTTCTTTCACAGTTAATCCTTTGCAGAGAACATAACACACATTCAACACATATATACTTTTTAATTCTTTATAATCTTAGGGACTTCTTTTGCAAAGTGAAAATGCCTACTTTTGTTTTACGGGGTCTCTACAGAGATAGGTGTGTGTGTGAGGCATATAACTATGTAGCATGTACTCTAGACTTCGTGGCACCAACGTGACTTATCAGTACCAGACACAGTGACTGGTCGCGCTACCGACGTCAGCGAACCACAGCAATATATACAACATACAGGGGACCAAAAATGATCGTCATGTTATCAAAGCACACTTTGCTGGTTTAACTCAAATATATTATTGTTTAACTGTCAATCATTTTTTACTCAATATGTAAATGAACATAGAATAATTTAACACTAGTGTGGAGTCAAGTTGAAGCATGAGTCATCAAAAGTCACGACTCACGACCGGCTCACGGCCGCGCTGGTGACTGACTAGAGAGTAGACAAAGAACATGACTCAGAACAGTTAGCCTGCCCTATGGACACTCTTACGATTAGAAGAGTTGCAAGTGCGTTGGGGGCCTTTTAATAAAGGGAAATGAGCTGTTAGAGATTTAGGCCTCTCAGCGAGAACTCACTTGACGAAACACAGACCAAGTGTCTGCCACGGCAATTATGTACTCGAGGTCATAATATGTCTCACTGGGGCACGTCTCCATCCGGGATCGAACCTAGCACCAGTTCGAGTCCGAACCAACTAGGCCACGGACGCCTTTTATATAACCACCCTTTGCAAGTGACATAAAAGCCTTGCGTTGTGCAAATGCCAAACACATAAAGTTATAAATAACGACTCCGCAATAAAAAGGTAATGCCGGGAAATTAACACTCGAAAGTGCACGTCGCTTGTAAAGGTTAAGGATTAAGCTCTTACCATTTAAATTAAAACTAATTTCGTGCAATAAAATTGTAACGAAATTTGGTGAAAGGTAAATAAGCAAAAACCTTAAAGTGATCATGTCCATTGACGACCTCTGTGGCTCAGTTGGTAAGCGCATTGGTAGCTTAAGCCGGGGATCGCGGGTTTGAATCCCGCCGACGGAGCAAGTTTTTCATTGTTCCTGGGTCTTGGATGTGTATTAAACATGTGTATCAGATAATAAAAATCTCAAATATGTGTATAGTATAAAAGTATTAAATATATTTCCGTTGTCTGGTACCCGTAACACAAGTCCCTCGGGTACTTA
>JAOTAV010005370.1:0-30420 GCA_026546445.1 Cyclargus thomasi | reverse complement strand
CATCGTAAGATAGCGTTCGCGTCCAAAAAGCTCCAAGAAGCCGTTACCGAACTCGGTAAATGGTTCTCTAAATGGAGGATCGAAATAAACCCCGACAAAAGTCAATCCATTCAATTTTTCAAAAGAAAAGGTAATTCCACTCGCGAAAAAATGGCACCTATCAGTCTGCACGGCGAAACGATTCCAACAGCCTCGACTGTTAAATACTTAGGAGTAGTACTAAACAAGTCGATGTCATTCTCGAATCATATAACTAACTCAATCCGTAAAGCAAAATTTGTTTTATACAAATTATACCCATTGCTAAACGCGAAGAGCAAAATGTCCTTAAGACATAAGCTCACCTTGTACAAAACATGTATAAGAACAATACTCACCTATGCGTGCGTCTCTTTCGCACACATAAGTGATAGACAGATGAACCGTTTACAAGTTGTTCAAAACCGTTTTTTGCGCATGGCAACAGGCGCCCCCCGTTACATGCGAAACATCGACTTGCATAGAGACTGCGAACTCGTCACTATTAAAGCCTATATCAAAGAACTCGCAGAGAGATTCTTTGAGAAAGGCAAAGTTCATCCCAACCCTCTCATTCGTAAGGCCTTGGACTACGAACATGACGCACAGACATTCCGACATCCCTTCAGACGGCCTAAGCATATCTTAGCCGACCCTGTAGATCCCATCACAGAATACGTGACGTACATCGTACAGTCGCGTAAACACAAAACACACGCACCCGCGTCAGTAGTACTGCACCGGGGACGACGCCGGCGCCTTCCCCGAGGACTCAACACGACCCTATCGACCAACAGACAGACCGAACTAAATTCGGTGACGAACTCGATCCCGGGTTCGAGTTCGCATGCGAATAGCATAGGAACACATAATCATGACCGCGACCGCGATATTGTTGTAGAGAGCTCTACCAATTACTTTGACATTAGAACATACACGCGTATGTCACCCCAACCGGACCCGGATGGGGAGAGGGACGGCCCTCTCTTGAGCAATAACATTAATATCTTGAGCTCCTCTACCGCGATAACTCGTACGCAGCTAGTTTGTGCTACCGCGCGCGAGCAACCTCACTCGTCAGAGAGTGAGTAAGGGGTCGGACCCCTTAAGAGCAGGGGGGACCCGTGTCCCCACCGTCAGATAAAAATAGCTTCTCGTAGCTTTCCCCAACATTTCCCCGATTAGAACGTCACCCGTGTGATGTGAGGGGGGGCCAGGCCCTCCCATTTTTTCGTCTCCAAACCAACTAGCACCAGACTAGTTATAGCCACGATTAAACTACCTAGGTCTCAACCAGACCAGTAGCTTAGACCCTTTCGAAAAAAAAAAAAAAAACGCATCTGCTAATAATAGATCAGCAGTTGTTTACCCCGTACACGGAGCGTATATGACTATATTAATGATATAATCAACTTCATACTTTTGGTTGGGTAAATAAATAATTAAACATGCTACAGTGTATTCTACGGTATTACTTTAGACTGAAAAATTAAGGGATGCTATTTGCTGCATTTATTCTACCTTAGTCGTCACGTACATGGAGCGTAAAGGACGGCATTATTCATATTATATACTTTAAGTGTCATTTATAATAATAATATAAAATTAAGGGATTCATTATGTTCTACCAAAAACATAAAAACAAAATATGAGAGCCAAATTCAATAATATCAAAATTATGCTTGTCTATGGGCTTAGCCGTGAAGAGAATATAGACCTTAACGAGTGCCAAGTTGTATGCAAAATCGAAATATTACATTTATAGGAACCAATCCTATCCGATACGGATTCGGAATAATCCCTCTAAGTAATGGTAAAAGAAATTTTGAAATCGGTTCAGTAAATTTTGTGCCTATTTGATACAAACATATAAAAATACAAAGGTTTCCTCTTTATAATATTAGTATAGACTAGATGATGCCCGCAACTACGTACTTCTCCAGTACTCAAACTATCTCCATACCAAATTTCAGCAAAATCGGTTCAGCCGTTTGGGCGAGGCAAAGAGGTAACAGACAAACAAGCAGACATACTTTCATAGCAAAGACACACGCCATTTGGCACATAGAGTAAGTAAATTAAGAGTGAAGTGATGATCCAAGATCAATGATACCTACGCGTTAGTATTTTTGTAATAATCAGGTTCGTTATTTACGATATAAAATGATAATTGACCAGGAACGATATTAGTCAAAAAATAATGTTTTTTAACTCTTATTACTTGTTAAAATAAGTTAAACGTACAAAATATATACAAACATCAACACTGTCTATGGATATGGTGTATAAAGTTTTTTTTTTTAAAACACTTTTAAAATCTTTAGATGAAAGGTTATTTGGTGCACCCTTTTGTAAATTTTGATTGTAAATTTGGATTTAAAAAATATATATATTTTAAACAAATAATGAAAAATCATCCAAGGATGAAACTAAAAAACCATCAAAAATAAACTTCAATAAACTGAAAAGTATGAAATAAAATTAGTTTCTAAACAAGGTTTTTTTTTCAGATTTTAGGTAAACCTGATAGTATATAACACACACAGCACAGTCTTTATAATTTTGAGTGCCAGTCCCGAAGATTTCATATTAGCTCATGATTAAATGGACATGGTACCGTACAAACTACCTTATAGCTGGTTTTGTATAATTATTAAGAAAAAAATAAATAATCACTTTTTTTGGTTCCAACGATCGTCCATGGATCTCATTATTATGTCATCACTTTTGTGAACCTGCTTCCAAATCCAAGTCATAGCTACTACAGTAAAGAAAAATTTTGAAACTCGATTCACAAACGACTGAGTAATTATTTAAAATAAAATTGATCATACAAAAATACATATAATCAATTCAACCGAACGTAGAATGTTCTTAAGATGTCGATTAAAAAGTATTAAATAAAACATATTTTCCGTTGTCTGGTACCTCTAACACAAGTCTCTGGGAACTTAGCACGGGGCCAGAATGACGTAGTGTGAAGCGTCCATAGATATTATTATTATTATTATATTATTCATTTATAATAAATATTTAAAATCTAAGAAATGAGGTTTAAATAAACGATGCATATATTTACAGAACCATACGAATATTCAATGGTATATGGAGTATATCAAAAATAAACAAAAGAAGGATCCATGCGAGCCGTTTGTACCGATGACACCCAATGTGGCAAATTTAGGAACTCTAAGCGAAAAAAGTAAGTTTTATTTCATCCTAATCTTGTTTTTAAGCCTTGTTTCAATATAATAGAAACTAATAAAATAAACGTTTTCAGAATGTAAGGAATATATGTGGTATTTTAAAAATGAAATGAACAATTTTACACAACAGCAATTTTGTAAGTAGCATTTAACCTATTTATATTAACCTAAATATATTAAAATATGAAGTGTTTTAATTTATCGTATTTATTAGTGGGAAACATGTAGGCTAGGGATTGCAGTCCAGTGGTTCCGGGTATGGTGGTCGCGGTCCCGTGGCTGATGGGTCTGGGATTATTGTAATTTGTTGGATATTGGGTTTACTATATGGGCTCATACACATTGCATTGAATTCTCCAAAGTCTGAAGCTTAACTTACAACACTGTAATGTTTTATGCTTATTAATATAATATCTTAAAAATAAACTTGAAATTTTACAAAGTCTTAATTGCGGTGCTACCAGTCTCTTTTGAAATTCTTATGTAGTGTGTATGATATGCTTGAAGTGAACCTAGTGACTGATAAATAGTGGCGTTGTTGGACTTGTGGGTCGTGGGATTGTGGTTATCGTCCACGGAGCTGCGGGTTCTCGCGGTGCGAGGTTGCAATCCCTAATGTAGACATTCCGAAAACCTTTGGTTCAAATTTACTCTGATATTATGATTTTAATTTTAATTATATCCAATTTTTTAAGATGAACAATATTTACATTTGTTATTTATGAAAAACAAAAGCATTAACTTTCGCACCCGAGGAGACATACAAGTACCTAAATCATAACATCAACTTATTTTAGGTGCAGTACAGAAATATTTAAGTAATATAGATAATGTAAGCTCAAATCAAAGCAGTGGAGGAACGCCTGGTGTATATGGCGGAAGACCAGTTGAAATCAATGAGTTTCCTCATATGGTAATAATTTTTTTTTTTTACGGGGCAAGCATGCAGACAGGTTACCTGATGGAAAGCAACAGCCGTCCACCGAAAAACTCACTCACTGAACGAAACACTGCACAACGCGGTTTCATGCCAGTTTTCTGTGAGGCCGTGATATGGAGTGATACCATCACAGAAACAAAGTCGAGCCGGCCCATTCGTGCCGAAGCTCTTCCACGGCAATGAGCATCTGTAGTAATCGGAAAATCTCTTAATTAATTAACAAATAAAAATGATATTCTCTATTGTTGAAATATTTCCGCAAAAGTAATTGCGAGAGTGTATTAAATTATTAAAAGTCTCACTGACAATCCAAATCAAAAAATATTGCTACAATTTTCCGAAATTTATTTTTCTGACAATGCACCAAATATAAATTAATGAACCAATTGAAGCCGTAAGTGGAAGAAGTGGATATCTAACATGTTAAGACATTCGGGTAAATACTCATTTTATCCATGAGGTTTTGATAAATCTTGTAATTTTGCGATTTCATTATCTGGCTTGTCTACCTAACTAGACATTAATTAATAAATACACATTATTTTATTTTAAAACCATTTTTCCGAGCCTAAAGCATCCATTAACGCAAAAATGCGGCAGGTTTTAAAATGTTACCCGCTTGTTACACTTATGTTTATTGTTATATTCAACAGGGCGCTATCGGTTGGAAGTCGAAAGACCCTTCTAAGGAATGGGTGTTCAAATGTGGCAGCACTCTGATAAGTGACAAGTTCCTTCTGACCGCAGCACATTGTACCAAACTATCTCCAAGATTCGTAACTGATATTATCAACGGTGACCCCGATGTAGTGATGTTGGGCGTTAATGACATTGCAGATATTGCACAGACAACAAAAGTAAGTTACAAATTACATTGTGCAAAATTAACAAATGATCTTAGATAGATTTTGAATGAACCTATCTTTAAAGGGCAAAGAGGAACGACGACCACACATAGCGAAAATTCAAAATATAATAGTCCACCCAGAATACAAAGCACCGAAAAAATATAATGACATAGCATTATTGGAAGTAGATGCAATTGAGTTTACTCGATTCATCAAGCCAGCGTGTGTATGGCCACATAAAAGTATAAAGGTCCAAGGCCAATTTTACGTGACTGGATGGGGAGAAACTGAATCAGGTAAAAAAATCAGAAATAATAAAGTCCAATGAATACCTTCAGTGTTGGAACCTCAACACGTCTTGTTTCGCGTTGTTCGTTTTGAGAGGCCTATTTAAAAAATTGTCTTTGATTCACTACCAGACTATAATAATTGAACGCGGGGAAAGCAAGGAATGGCAAAAAAGTACAACTGAGAAAAGAAAAAAAAAGCTTTATTTAAAAGTCTATATAGCCAGGGATAAACAAATATAAATTGAGTTATAACAGTTGACCACGACGATATTATTCAATTCAGATTTTTAAAACAAGATAATAAGATGGCATCTGTTAGCTTTTTAGCTAATCATCAAAAAGTTAGTTTCACAAAAAAGTGACATTCCTTTTTTTTCCCGCGTGGTCTTCAATTATTGTGTCCGTGTTATTTATTTCGCAGTAATATTTTCACTTTCATCAAAAATGAATATTAATGAATGAATAATCACCTTTAGATAACTGCACTCACATAATTTTGCACTTTGATTTTTAAAATACTAGGGAGACTAGCGACACATATGCAAGCTGGTGAAGTTGAAATTATAGATGTCTCTACTTGTGAAGATCTGCTCACACCTTACCACAATCGTAACTGGAATGGGTTTACTGATAATCAAATGTGTGCCGGTAAACTAGAAGGTGGTGTGGATACATGCCAGGTAACGTTTGATTTGAATATATTCCTAAAATCACTAAGATAAAGAAAGAAATAGTATAACAGACTGGTAGTCATTTAGAACATAATACAAAACTTATTCCAAAAATCCTTATGAATTTTATTATCTACATAATTATATGAAATCCTTAGTCCTCAACTTTCTTTCATTTGGGATGAGTGATGAGACGAAAAATCCTTTCCAAATTCGGAATTCCGTATGACAAAAAAGATTAACATTAAGGGATTTTTCGAAATTCGTTTCCGGAGGGGGTAAAAAGTTGGGTTAAAATCGCATCGCAAAAATATAGGAGAACGCGATTTCGTAGTCTAATCTGATTCAAAATTTGCAAAAACATTGCTTTATATATTTCATAAAAGATTTGATTCATAGTTCTTAGTATATCCATACTAATATTATAAGCCTGAAAGTGTGTCAGTATATCTATCTATTACCTCTTCACGCTTCAACCGCAGAACCGATTTAGCTGAAATTTGGAATGGAGATACTTTGAGACCCGGGAAAGGACAAAGGATACTTTTGTTGCCGAAAATGTAAACGGTTCTGGCACGATAAACAAATTTTTACGCAACAGAGTTGCCGGTATCGTCGAGTAAACATATGAAAAACCATCTGTCTAGCCGTGTCTTCTACCCGCTTAATCAGCATCGATTTTAATCAGATCCCTAAAGAGAATATAAAATATATATTTTTTTGTTTTAAGGGCGACTCCGGTGGACCATTGCAAGTGAAACTAGAACCTATACCGCAAATAGAATCTCTGAGTTTAGTAGTTGGAGTCACATCGTTTGGAATCAGATGTGGAGTTAGAAACCAACCGGGTGTCTACACGAAAGTGGCCAGCTTCATCGACTGGATAGAAGAGCATGTTTGGAGTGATAGCCGATAAGCCATATCGATGCCTTACTGCCTCAACCTCGTATCTTAAAAAAAGCTACATTTCACGAGATGAAAAAAAAAATGATTATATATTTTTTCTGAGTAATTGTATAATGGGGGAAATTAAAAGAGAGCCAGTTGATGGACCTACGTCATTAGGTCGGGATATGTCAATTCTATCTAAATCGTCATCTGCCGGCTGGGTTTGACATAACACGACCAAATTACTTAGATCCACGATCTGTATCTCTTTCAAGTTCTCTAATTGTACAAAACTAGATGTGAGGTTAAACCTCATATCTAGTTTTGTACAATTACTAAGAA
The DNA here is from genome assembly GCA_026546445.1 of Cyclargus thomasi. NCBI lineage: Eukaryota > Metazoa > Arthropoda > Insecta > Lepidoptera > Lycaenidae > Cyclargus > Cyclargus thomasi. The sequence goes on along the minus strand of JAOTAV010005370.1, from coordinate 23,217 downwards.
AAAACATTGTATAATCAGTTTTTTTTTGTCTCCTAAAATGTCATCCATTTTTAGTTGAGACACCGACTCATCGACTCCGTTGGCTGGTCACGTAAAAAGAATGGGAGAGGTGGAGTAAGAAAAACGACGTATAAGGACCGTGCACAGGGCGTCGTCGGGCGCCCCAAATATCGCAGGAGAGATGAGCTGTCGAGGCTGACCTGCGTGACCTTTTTTTATGATATTTATAATTTTTATGATATTTTGGAGCAAGTGAGCAGACGGGTTACCTGATGGACTCGTGACATCCGAAGAGTCGCAGTCGAGCCGGCCGTGCAGAAGCATGGTTTCCCACGGCATTGAGCATCCGTGCCGATCTTCAATTTAGTAACTGGCAGAAGTTAGCGCAGGTCAGAGCTCAATGGTGGAAGGTCATTTCGGGTCGACGAGCCAGCGGAGAAGCTGACGTTGTGTAGTGTGGTGTGTTAGTATGATTTGGAATATTCCATTCCTAAGCCTGTTTATATTTATTTTTAAAATTATAGTGTTATAAATGGTACCCCGACGAATTTTGTATTTGTATAATGGGGGAAATTAAAAGAGAGACATTTTTTTTAATAAATATTTATTCAAAACTTTTACAAATTTCCAGAATAACAATGACAATTAATTTCTTCCATCCAAAAACCCAAAATAGGCATATCTGTATGGAAGGGTCGTACTTACAATGATAATCATATAAATACATTTACATTTTAACACTGAAAAACTTTAACTTATAATAAACTTAAGTATAACAATATTAAATATGCACATGTGTTAACATATCTTAAAAACAATCATCCTTTTACAATGAATTATACTACATGCTTGGATTTTTTAAATAAAAACTTTTATATTTACCTTTGTACTTTATTGTGTTGTAGTGTAATTCATTTAAATAATAAGGTACAATAAATTTTAGTGCTCCAGATCCGTAAGTATTGGTAGTTTTCGGCAGCCAGTACTTCTTAATATATGATACAGATCTTTAAAACCTAGGTCTTACATATTCTTTTAAGTAATCAGTGTTTTTAGTTTCTGTTACAACACAAAATTTTATTTTATCATATACATTTATAAGTTTACAGTATTCAAATAATTCTTTTTCTTTATTTTTAAGTTTTTTAACAATGTTATAGTCTTACTATTCTTATTAGCAGTTTGTAGATTTATCTTGAATGTATGACTCATATGTAAGGGCGTAGCTGCTCATATGCTGCTGCATAGCTAAGACATATACAGAAGTCTAAGTATTTTGTATGGTAGCTTGTACTTGAGAACTGCTAGTCTACTCAATATTGACCTTAACTTTGTACATACATGATCCCTGCTCCCCGGTTAAATACATTATCAATGATAAAACCTACGTACATGTGATTGTTTACATGATTCATGGGAGGACGAGTGCACTCAGCTGTGTTAGAATGTAGACATATGTGAGTGTGAGTAACGATGCAAGGTATGTATTGGGCTTTGTTGTGAGGTGAGTGTATGTGCATAAGCTTAGTTTTCTCTCCGTTCAATACTAGCCCCACGTCGTGTGCCCACTTACACATGTTATTAAATGTCTCCTGCAACTTGGCCTGTATTTACAAAATACTGCTCGGTGACGAGCAAGCAGGTATCGTCGGCGAATTGATAGACTGAAGTTTTGTCAACCATTTTATGCATATCATTAACGTAAAGAAGATATTCCATTGGACCGATTATGGAGTCAAGGCTCCATAGAGGGCTGGTACCTGAATGCTGGTCTCACCTGCATTCAGGTACCAGCTGCAATCTTTACGGAAGCAGTTCCATTTGTGTGATAATTTTTAATGAGCTGTAGGAGGGAGCCCTGTATTCCATGCCTTGATAGCTTATCATAAAGTGTTTTATATTTTAAAATATCGAAAATTTTAGTGAAGTCAATAAATATGACTAGAGCATGTTTTTTTTAAATTCGGGTTTAATTCATCAGTAGAGTTTCAAAGTAGTTGAGTTGTGCTTTTGTTTTTTTAAAACCCATATTGGTTAGGATTCATAATGTTATTTTTTAATAAATAGCTGTTGATTTGATCACACATAAATTTCAATATTTTATCTAGGCAAGACAATATTTATTATTATTGGCCGACAGTTATTATAGTCTGCATTTATATATTATATTTTATATATTATATTGGTCATACAATACCTATTTTTAAAAGATCTGGGTAGATAGGAGATTTGATACAACAGTTAATTAAACGTGTTTTCAAAGGTGTAATTTTACTTAAAATGTACTTAGCTCTAATTCCGTCTATTCCTGGGTTTTTCTTGTCATTTAAACTATGTTTTTACATTACTTTTTTAATGAACTCTGGGATCGCCTTTCGAAAACGCATGCACCTATCTGGTATTACATATAAAGTAATTATTTTGAGAGAGAATAGTACAGAACAGTAAGATTTTTAGAATTTAACTTGAAAGATTTTAAAATAATCGATTTTATGCTATAAGTTAATGATTGCTAGATTTTTCGAGTTTTTTTTTACTTCCCCGACCTGTATCTGTTTCAACTTCTCTGATTGTACTTGAAGTTATATCTTTCGTATCATACATTATTATCAATCTTTTTTTTTATTATTTTACCCTTTATATTCGACTGCTTCAAAACGAGGGTTATGTTTTTCGAGTGTGTACACTTATGTAAATTTCTATGTTCGCTGCCAGCCTGAAGAACATGACAGACAGAATCTTTTGCTCTTTACTGATACGGAACCCTTCGTGCGCGAGTCAAATTTGTGGTTGCCCGACTTTTTTTATGAATTTTATTTTTGATGAACCGATGAGGTCCCCTTAGTGGTTTATATATGTTAAATTATTTAATCTCATTGTTAGTTTCAGTCTCGTGTGCTTCTTACTCATATCATGTTGTAGCCATGATATTTTGTTTCAATGTCACTTTTGGCCCCAGCAGAATATCAGTGCAGCAAATTCACTGATTATGCTGAGCTGAGGTCCATTTTTGATGCCAAGCAATACAGGTACAATAGGTAAATTTTTATTGTTTCTAATTTTGTTTTGTCTTTAATTATTGTTTTGTACTGTATTGTGTGATTTTTATTCTAAACTTTTTTAAGAGTACTCATACACACTTAATAAAATCTTTCAATAATCCTCATTATAGCATAGCATTAAAAGAATTAAACCAATAAAGAAGTATTTTATTACGTAGATTGTGGTAGCCGAGAGTACTATTTTTATTCATTTCATCGTAAAACAGTATTAACAGTTTATAAAAAGATCCTGAATTATAATAATTTAGCTCTATGATAGTTAGCATAATATTATCACCTAGGTAAAATAAACCAAACCGGTTCATCCATTGTCGATTCATAGAGAGACGACCTTTTTGTTTTTTTAATTTAAATGGAATTCTTCCTGTTGTTATGTTAAATTTTATTTTATTCTAATATGCCATATCTCAGTCTGAAACTAGTTACTAGTGCTCGACGTTGTATAAAATGGTTAAAGCAATAATCGCAGTATTTTTCACGTTTCTCGCGGGTAAAACAGAAATTTTATTACTTTTTATAGTAAATTGGATAAGACGTAATATAATATTTATTGCAGATGTACATTTGGCAAGAACCATTTTCGAAGACATCGAAGAACATATAACAGAACTCAATAAGGTAAAAATTCTTTTTGAATTCGAATAACAGTTATATCATTATTTCATATTATTATTATTCATATTATTTATATTCCTCTTAGCAAGATTATTGCTAAATCTGTGAAAAAAGATCTGACTCACTATAACTGACGAACCTTTTAAAGACATATTAAGCACAGAAAGTGACGTATTTAGAACAGTTTTATTGCCACCAACTGAAAGGCTACCTTCAATAACTTTATGATTTACTCCAAATATTTTCCCAATTTCCGGAATACGCAAGGCCAATTCTTCAAGCACAGATAGCATTCTAGTGTCAGTGAGATAGCATGTTGGTATTATTTATTTATTTATAATGTGTGTGCCGGCTTTAAAAACTGGCTTTGTGTATACCGGCCATAAGAGCATGTACACGCTTTTTACTAACCCTTAATTCACTAGGTGAAAAAGAGAAACCTTCTATGAGTCCCTGGGACTCTAACTAAAGTTCATGAATATATTATTTCATAATAATCTCAAATATTTAGTTAATCGTAAGAAAAAATAAAACTTAACAAATTTCTGATATTATCTTAAAAATTAAAGAAATGGCAACTCTCATCTAAAACCATGATATTTCTAAAGTTTTACTCAACCTTCTAAAATTCTAAAAACGAAAAAAAAATGTTAATAAACAATATTATATAATAATATAATCTAAAGTGTATATTTCTATAGAAAGACATTACGTGCAGTGGGACTAACAATATGAGTCCATCTAAAAGATGATTTTAATGGGTATTTCTCTAGAAACTGCTCAAGTTGTGAAGTTAGTCCGAGTATCTTGTTCACTCTTACACTCATTGTCCAAATATTTTTCTAGCCAGGTTTTCAGAAATTATTACAATAATATCAACAAATAAACAATTCAATATGAATTTATTATTTATATTTTTTTATTACAAATTTACTAAGATGAGTTCCTGAGACTAACACGACGAAATAACTCACCAAGATATATGGAATGCCAGCAGGTTTTTTCTCGGCACCGCATCGCCTGCGTCCCTATATGAAGATACAGAGACGAAGGGGAAACTAGATGTTAAGCTGCTTAATTTTTTTATGTGAGTTCCAGGAACTCAGGAAGTAAATTACGTGTTAAACAAGTTCTTATTTACCTTTTAGTCTACGTCTTGAATAGACTAATTTAAATTTTCTAGAATAATTTAAATTTTCGATGAAAAAAAAAATAATTCGATGGTGTTTCGCAAATTTAAAAAAAAAAAGGATCATTAGCAAACACATAAATTTTCCCAATACTATTATACTCTATTTTTTACCTTTGCAGAATCTTTCGATGCCATTTTGGACCATAAATGGTTTATTAAAGTTAGAAAAAGAAGATCCTTGTACTCCATATATACCGTTAGTACCAGATGTTAGAAGCTTAGGAACTGTTAGTGAAATTAGTAAGTTCCTTTTTGTTATAGAAATATTATATTCAATTGTTTTTGATAGCAAAATAAAACTTAAATTTCATTGCCTAGAGTACTAATAAAAAAAACTTTAATCAATTTTTTTAGAGATACTTAATTAATTAGTATAATTAAAAAATGTAAAAGTACCAAATTTAAATTATACATAACGTATTATAAATATAAACAAATAGCACTTAATTTTATAAAACTTTATATAGAATGTAAAGAATACATGTGGCTTATTAAGAACGAGATGTTGGAGGAGTGGCAACGAAAAAGATGTAAGTATCACATTTTCCATTTTCGTTATTAATTTTATAAATGAAGTGGAGTAGCTAAAATTAATTTACTTATCTACTATATTATAAAATTGTAATACTTATTTTATTATTATGTTATGATTACGAGAACCTTTGGTTTCGTTTCGCTAATTGATCACAAAGTTAGAAAGTTAACGTATATGGCTTTTGTAACATGTATGTAATTGTTAATTGAGATCTCCGTCACTTTGTAGGTACAATACAAAAGTTACTTGAAACTGAGGTACCCGAAGAACACCATGTCCCTGGCAATGGTGCAGGACTCGTTGGATACGGTCGGGCAGCGCAATACGCCGAGTTCCCACACATGGTACATATTTTTAATATACCATATATCATGAATTATAATATATGTATGCTAAAATATTTTTAGCAGATAAACCGAAACACGTCAAAATTATTGAACAGTTTGATTGCCTAATAAAAATATGTACAGGTCAAATCCTGTTTTTTTTTCATGTGATTTTTTATGTAATCTTGCGACAAAAATAAAGTATATTTAAAAATGACGCAAAGAAGTCAAAATTAAAGTTTAAATTAATTACCAGGGAGCAGTCGGTTGGCGCTGTAAAGACACCGCTAAAGAATGGGTGTTCAAATGTGGCAGCAGCCTCATTAGCAACAAGTTCCTTCTGACAGCTGCACATTGCACAAAGTTGTCTCCACGATTTGTATCCGACATTGTCCACGGTAACCCAGAAGTAGTTAAGCTTGGCGTTGACAATATTTTGGATGACGTCGTAAGTTATATTAAATGAGGACTTATATTTATACCCGACTGCGCCAGAAGGAGGGTTATGTTTCGAAAGCATGTATACTTTATATATGTATGTTTGTGTAATTGTTTGGCATGCTTTTTTGAGGCCAAATTCGAATATTGCATTATATAAATTGCAACGGTTCTTGCTCGGATTTTTGTTTTTTGACATTTAGCTTTAAAAGTTAAATGTAACGTTTAAATAATGTACAATATGTAAAAAACAGCATTAAATTATCAATGTTTCTATACATTCAGTATAAAACAGAGTTAATGAATTATTTTTTTGTCAGGGAAACGAGGAAAGACGACCTAAAATTGCTAAGATTGCAAATATTTTCGTCCATCCAGAATACAAGTCGCCTAAAAAATACAATGATATAGCGTTATTAGAAGTAGATCAATCCATAGAATTTACTGAATTTATCAAACCTGCTTGTATTTGGCCTCACAAAGATATATTACTTGTCGGGACAATGGTAACCCTAACAGGATGGGGAGAGACGGAATCAGGTAAATAATTTAATTAAGCCTTTCATAAAACTTATATAATTTTATTCGTTAAAATTGAAACGCTTTTAGTAGCAAAACTTATAGAAAAGTTTCCTGCACTGTTGTTATTTACAGTAAAGATTTATTTTAAGGTCAACCATCTACTATTCTACAAGCCGGTGATGTGGAAATTCTAGATACTGAAACTTGCGACAATATGTTTAAGCCCTTCCACAGCCGGAACTGGCATGGTTTTACGGATAACCAAATCTGTGCTGGTAAGCCGGGAGGCCGCGTTGACACTTGTAAGGTATAAAACCAATTTTCTTTTAGTTTACAAGTTAACAACCATATCAGGACTCCTAAGATTTAATTTGAACTGTAAAATTTCATTGTAAATGCTTTTTAGCGAGTCGTGGCCAATAGATTCCATAAAATTCGCATTCCATTTTCGCAATCTTGTTTCATAAAATAATTACAATTTCATTTATTAGTTTCCATTATTATCTTACTGATTTGTCTTATTGTTGAAACGTCTTATTGTTGTTTGATAATGCATAACAATCAGTTAAGTTGAAACAGATACAGATCGTGTATCTTTGGTCAGGTTATGCCAAACTTGCATAGCCGACAGATGACGACTTGCATGGATTTGACACAATCCGAACTAATGACGTAAGTCCGTCATCTGGCTCTCTTTCAATTTCCCCCATTATACAATCGTACATATATAATGTCTTATTAATCTGACACCACTTTAATGTAGAGCTTCTTTCAGACATGCACTTTTTTTAACTGCTTCATAAGCAGTCTTAACAAATGCAACCGCTTATACAAAACACAGTTGAGCTTTATTATTAGTCAACCACTTAAAAAAACATGAACTTATATGAGCATTTAAGATTCCAATGTATGTTTTCAGGGGGATTCTGGTGGTCCATTGTCAATAAGACTTGAGGGGTATGATTATAGCATGGAATCCCTACACTTGGTAGTTGGTGTAACATCGTTTGGCATCCAATGCAGTGTGAAAGACCGTCCTGGTGTGTACACTCGAGTGGCGAGCTACATCGACTGGATTGAAGAACATGTTTGGAATCATCCTGCTAATAGAAGTCACCCTGAAAGAGATATGCAAATATAAATTCTATACTTCAAAGCTGGATACTTTTTTTTCTACTGCCACCTCACAATCCCACTGACCACACTATTAATAAAGAGGAAAGAGTTGTATTTTGTATGTTTCTTACGCATAAACTCAAAAAGTACTTTGTTTTAATTTTACTGTTATATTTGGGTGAATCAACTTTTGTTGGTGCCCGACGAATGTTCTTATCAATCTTCAATATCTTGACCGATACTTTAATAAATAAATACTAAATCAAATTCTGGGACATTTTTTGTCCCCGGGCAAAAAATGTCTGGTCGTAAGCGTACCTCGGAAAGGCAGAAATTGCGGTACATAAAAAATTGAATCACCCTTCTACATTTTCACAAATTTGCATTGGCTATAATATATAGAAAGTCCAAGTTCAAGTTGGCCTTACGTGTTAATGCGCAACTCGCACCTTTAAGACGTATTATAAATTTGTTTTGTTTATAAAAGAAATTTATTTTTATAATAATTTTATATAAATAAATAAATCTAGTATTATTGTACTAGATTTAGGTTATATTATGTCGAGTTGTACTGTAGTCAAGTTATTTATATTTATTTTTATATTACACTAGCGGACCCGTCAGACGTAGTATTGCCTGGCTTTTTTCTTTTTAACCATTCTCAGGGTCAACACACAAATCAAATCGGTCCAACTGTTTGAGAGAAGTTCAATTAGAAAAACACGCACAAAATCATATAAATTAAGATTATTTTATTTTAATAACTAGTATGAAAAGGTCAAAAGTTTGCGCCATAAATTATGATTTATAATTACGTATACGCTATGGAATTCGTCGGTAAATAATGTCTGCTTTTTTGTTGATTCTATTTTTGAAAAAGAGGCCAAGTGCGAGTCGGACTCGTCCATGACGGGTTTCACAGTTTGTACGGGGTAAATGTTAACATTTAGAATTTCAAAATTATGTTTTCACGCATTGCAATTGATTTTTTCGTGGACAATAACTAACTCGAAAATCTCATATGAAGACCGCGCGGGAAAAACGAGGAATGAGACTTTTTTGTGCTTTTAACGCGATGTGTTAGCTTTTTAACGCCATGTGTTAGCTTTTTAGTGTATCATTCTATTATAAAATTCTGAATTAGGTAAAACCGTCGCAGTCAACTGTTACAGTTCATTTTTTTTTATCCCTGACTTTGTATAGACTTTTAAACTATATAAAGCTGTTTTTTCTCTTAGTTGTACCTTTTTGACATTTCTTGTTTTTACCGTGTGGTCTTCATATGCCTAACATAATACTATCAAAAAGCGCAACTTTTTATGGCACGCGAGATGTTTTAAGTTCTACAACATTGGGTTTTCTAAAGTATTCTGTGACTGTGAAAGATTTATTTGGAAAAAAAATTTACGATTTTAGGTTACACGTGGACACTCAGTTCGTTTGGTTTCCCTTTACAGTTACACATCTTGAGTCATAAATAGCAGTGGAATATTACAATTTTTATATGATATTTATATTATTATTATTTTTAAAACATATATATTTAAGTGTTACTATGGAAAGTATCAGACCTTAAACTCTTAAGTTTTTCCGTCGTTTGTACCACAAATATGTGCGGGGTGGGATATAGGGACAATATTTTGTAAACCGAAATCATAAACATAGTCATAACTGATTATAATAATTATTATTAATTTCCTGACTTTTAGAACAATATAAAACCTCTTTTGTACCATTATTATTTATCCTGGGGGGCAATTCTTAGGATGTGACAGAAAGTTTATACTCAAAAAATATCGAGTGTGAACCTTTTGCAAACGACACACAGTTTGTTGTATTCTTAGCGCTTCACACTCGAAATATTTCATCCTTTTCACGAAATATTTCGAGTGCGGAGCGCTGAGAATACAACAAACTGTTTCGCTCGTAAAAAGTTCACACTCGATATTTTATTCGAGTATGAACTTTTTCTCACATCCTGAGAATTGCCCCCCAGCTCTAGATTTGTAAAGTACTAATATACCTACGAAGAATAAATATAAAATTTTAATAAAATGATTTTGTGATATGCATGGACAAGCGCCTACCTCAGCGTTATATCTGGTGTGACAGCAGTGACACCTCCAAGTCGAGCGCGAAGTAAACAGTGTCGTACCATGTTTACACTTTATAGGAACCATTTTTAGCCCCCTATTGAGAACCTCTGGGTAATATCAGAAAGCTGAAATTTTCACCTCTCACACACATACCTTGAATACAAAATTTCAAGTCTGTCATTTTAGTTCTGAAGTTAAGCGATACCAAAGTTTCGCATTTTCGATACTCACTCACTCATAATCATCAAAATAGAACTACTATAACTTTCCATGAACTCAGAGAGCTAAAATTTGTTGGTTGGTGGATAAGAGCTAGGGTTTAATAGTCACACAAAACAGAACTATAAAAGCCAGGATAATTGATTTTTTTTTCAAATTAATAATTTGTAAACTTTAAATTCGAAATTTTAAATTCACGACTGTTGTGGTGCTTTTCTAGTTTTGTACCTCTTAATATGGGAAGTATGTGGAGGAAGCGGATCCCTTTAAAAAACCGTTTCGTACCATTGTAAAAACAATACTAAGATGTGTATAAAAAAAACTGTGCCACAAATTACCTTTTTACTAAAAGAAGTGAAATCCCACCAAAAATATTCCGTAAAAAATACAGGCCAAGTCTCGATTGAGCTGATTTATCTCTAAAAAATAATGAAATCTAGACAAAGGCGTGTCCAGTCAAGGGTTGCTTACTATCATTTGTTTATTATTATAATTAATGTTATACGACTAACTTAGCACGCTTTTGTCTAAATTTCATAACTTTTTAGAGACAAACAAGCAGCTCAATCGAGACTTGGCCTGTTTTTTAACAGAATGTTTTTGGTAGATAATATAACCCGGGTAGTGTAACCCGTTAAAAAGTTAAAAACATTTACTATGACTTCTGGAGCACATATATTATAATAACACACCGTAATGCCCGGGATACACGCAGCCAGTTCTTTAAGCCCTACCGCTGCCCTCATTCTCTTTAAATTGACTCGGCTTGCTTCATTTCAATCAAAGTATATTCGTTGATAAGACAATGCCAACTAGCCAAGACAGTTTAAAAGAGAACTAGCTTGCCGTCCTCGCTTGAATGAAACACTTGTCTCGTGTATCCCGGGCATAAGTATTGTATGTACGCCCATGCCTGTAAATATGTAATCTACATCTAGTGTTGGGCAAAAATCTCGACACCTAGCCACAATAGGGTTGTGCTCGCTGTCGACATTGCATTAGCAAATTGCATAACGTTTTATATTGCGTGAATGAATCGATTACATTTCGTTTCCTAAATGTTTATTACTTCTGCTAATAAATCCCCGTTCGTTACGAATTTTATGTTAATTGCTAGCATAATTTTATGCTGACATAGATTTGTTATGTAATTTCTTCCCTACGACTCACGGTCGCCTAGAGTGACATTTGCGTCCAGCAGGAACAGCGACAAGATTACAAATAGTTTGGGTATGGTAACTACTATCAGGGGGGTTCATTCATAGCCGGATACGAGGACCTCAGTAATTTGGTCGCGTATAGAATTGAGACATTTTTTTCTACCAAATGACTAGGTCTATCAAGTGGCTAAGAATCAGTTTCCTCGGTAGTGCATAATATTGCAAATCGACGCGTCGGTGCAATTTGATTCATTTTTAACGAGCAAACGAAATCCGAATTTTATTACATAGTACTACATAAGATGCAAATAGATTCGACAGATTTGCTAAAAAATCCAACCTCGTTTTGTGTCAAATCAATGCAATATTTTTTTAAGCATTTGTAAACTTTCTTAAACTTCGTTCTGACCATACTAGGAAGCATCTTAACTTAAGTAGACGTTAAGTAATGACAACATTAAAGTAGTAAATAGATAAGTATTAACAAAGGCCGTTGCAACACTTGATAAATATATACACGAATCAGTCAAGGTCTGTCTCTGCATTATGTGAATAAGGTTCTTCAAATTTTGTAATTCGTGCTTACTTTTTACAAGTATGAGATAATTCAGAATAACCTTACTATCTATCAAGCTATTTATCACAGCTTAAAATCAAGAAGAATACGAATTTTTTAAACTTTGCTCTCAAGTCTGTGGTGAAAACCACGAGAGTCACAAAAAATCAAATTAACTCCTCAATAATAATAATATCCAGGGCTGGGTAACCCACGAAGGGCCGCCCCTAGGGCTATCAGATAAGCCCCCGATGATAAGAATGATGAAGCGGATAGCTACAGGAGCCCTAGGCGCTCAAACTTAAAATACGTCCCTGATAATATTTATACAATGCACAAATGAAATCCTGAATATTCAAAGACAAATCACAAAACCGATCGATACTTGGTTAATTTATAATATAGTTTTTTTAGTAATTCGTAGTGTTAATTTATAGTATTGATCAGCAAGTGTACATGTAAAAAAATATGCAGATTTAAAACTTCGTGGTTGGGACCCTAGTCAAAAAGAATATATCGAAATAAAGAATGCAGAAAGCGTGATGGCAATTAAGAGAAAAGCGTGACCAGATGGGTCGTGGGTGACAAAAAAGAGTAACATCTACCATAAACTATCTAGAGCTGAATTCGATATTACAGTTATAAAACTTGACCACCTTTGTGGCGCAGTGGATGAGCGCTTTAGTAGCTCACGCCGGGGGTCGCGGGATTAGAATCCCGCCGACGGAACAATTTTTCAATCTTAAGTATGTGTATAGTATAAAAGTATTAAATATATTTCCGCTGTCTAGTACCTGTAACACAAGTCCTTCGGGTACTTAGGGTACAGGGCCAGATTGACGTGGTGTAAAGCGTCCATATATATTATTATTATAAAGCTGAACTGATAACATTCTCTGTTTTGGTTAAAGTAGATGATATTATTATCGAATGTTTAAAGTTGATATAAGCTATGTTTAAGTCTAAAAGCAGTCCAGCAAAAGTAAAGAAAAATATTTTCGATGTCATTAATACGCCTTTATTGCAAATTGGTTTAAGTTTTAATTTCAATTCATTTAAGTAGTTATTTAGTTTAAGCATTATTTTTCTCTTTCTTTATGATGATATTGGTTCTAAGTAGAATATTGCAGTATGCTCATTAATTAATCATTAGATCTAGAAAGTTACTCATCGATCTTTGAACTCAATGAACGTAGCAGCGTTGTCTTTGATCACTCGTCCTTCCGTTAGTTTAAAATTATATGAAAGTTGTCAAACATTACTCAAAGAGAACTAGGAAGTACATAACTGGATCGTATAGCAAACATATCAGACCTGTTAGACCATAAAACAATAGTAACATTATATCTTCACGGAAGAAACAGTCACGCTCAAACAGTAGTCTGAAGGACGTTCTCTTAAGACGATGACCTCACGTATGCTGTCGCAAAACATTACTAGAGCGGCATAATTGCAGCTATTATAGCCTGGTGATGCAGATAAATGATAGACAAGAGGGTTTTCGTGCTAACACTACAGCAAGGATTACATCTCAATACTTGTTCCAGCAACCAGTTTAATGAGTGGCTACTTATCTATTTTTTTTAATCGTTATGCCTTAACAAGTCTTTACTTCCTTTTTTGTTTGAATTATTATTTAAAATATATCGTTTTCTTTTAAATAATTGTTATATCTTATCTGTAAAACGCTAAACACTGTCAATAATGTCTATAAATACCTATGCAACACTATATAAATCACTTTCCAATATCAGCCTCTGTTACGCTTAGTTACATATTCTTTACAATTTCACTGTCCTTGTCCACTGGCTCCTGTGTTTTCTTGCGAAAACTAAATATTTTTTCGAAGTTTATAGTGTTTTGATTGTATATAGTATGGTCGGGCGAGTCACCCCAGCTCACTGGAGTTATTCTGTTGTTTTTCGGCGATTCCTTATCTTGATTCACTTCTACCACTGTTTCTGGAATTGGATTTAGTACCGCTTCAGACTGGACGCTCGGTGTTCCTTCTGGATTGGAGACTGCCTCCAGTGAGGCGCATCTGTTCAGAAAATTATTCATTCTCTCCTTGTAGAAGTCGGAGCTCGTTTCGGTGTTCTGCTTAATCTTGTTATTCTGGTTCTTCAAGTAAAAACCGTTGTCGTTCTGAGCCAGGAAAATTTTCTTTATCTTCCTGCTCGGGTAGGCGTCGATGAGATCGGGTTTGAGAAACTTTCGCGGCATTTTCCTGGGGTCGTTACCTTTAATCGTAGTTACAACGGACACGCAGTTTCCGCGCCTCTCCTCGTTCACTTTGTAGTTGTTCCTCATGCCCTTGTAAGATATCTTGAGGCTCAAAATGGACCAGAGCAACTCGAGAAATGCGGCAATTAATATGTTTATGGACAGCACTCGTTGCGTGAACACCTTGCTGTCTTCCTCCCTGATTTCCGTCGAGTTTTTCATTATTACGAAATGCGATGCGTTTTTCTCTATAATGTCGGTGTGCTTGAGGATGAGTATGTCCTTGAAGGGTATCTGCTCCTTATAAAATTCAGTCACGTCGTTCTCAGTTTCGAAAAGCCAGACGAAGATCATGATGATCGCCGTCAGAGCGACGAGCGTCGAGAGGATGGACATAACGAAGAGGATTGTTATGTTTTTGTCTACATACCATCTGACGGACGCTAAAATGGATGCACAGCCTGCGGCTAAAGCGAAAAACGCCAGTAAGGTCGGAGCCAGCACGAGCATGTAGCCGTAATTGTAAGGCTCGGGTGTTGTAATTGTCGTGTTTTCGTTCAACGTGTCATTATTTCCGATGTTTATCTCGCTCGCATTCGGATTTACCAGAGCCAGGCTCGCCAGCAGGGAGGAGGTGGCCGCCAGCGCAAGATGCACCCAGCCCAGACCCGAAACCGTCGACGCGGAGTATCTCCTCTCCGACGGGTATAAATTTCGTGTGTCGGGCTTTGTTTTCACTTTTATCGTGTAAATATCCTCCATTGTTATTATTTCATGTACATTTGCATAATATGAACGTGTTAAACGCTCTGGAACACTAATTAACGTTTTTTTCAACACTTATATGTCAGGGTCATTACAATTTAACGGATTTTGTATTATAAAAACAAACAGCGTCCGTCAAAAACGTCGCTCGCGCATGGCTACGGTTCACAGACTGCCGTGAAGTTGGCAACGGTGTTACTAGCGCATAGAAAAGTTGCCACCATAATAACATTTAACTTTCGTTAGGTTTACACTTTACTTACTGATTTAAGTCTTTAGTTGGATTGCTTATGAACCCTTATCGTTTTCCACGGTTCTATCATTGGTATTTCGGATCATTTATTATATTAATTACCATAAGTAATGAGTCGTAACCATCTCCTAAAAACTTCTCATCTTTTATACTTCATGGCACGTTATCCTTCTAACAGCAATTTTACCTAAACAGCGGGCAAAAATATGGTCTGGCAACATTGAAAAAGCTTTAACTTTGTTACGACGACGTGACCCGAATCGCTATGACAATAAGACACACTTTATTTGGACTTGATGGTATACACTGGAATCTGGAACTATAGTATTTGTACGGTTACAGATTTTTATTGCATCAAGCCCGATCTAAGCACGTCTTCGAAATTGTATATTCATACTTTTCTTGCCACGTGTGAATTTAATAGGTAGCTTAACATTTGATAAAAGCTTTTATAGCTTTAGCAAGATATATATGAACGTACCTTACATTTTTTGATTACTAGCTGGGTGTATTTTCCTTAGGGTCTAAAAGGCTAAAGGTTAGTCCGGGGCGGTAGGTCACGAGGGGCGACCCAGGTTCTGCTAGCAGGGCACCCCTGGAGCGATAGGGAGATCCTTGGGGATGATAGGACGTAAAGCTGCAGGAGCCCGGGGCGTGCAATTTTTAATACGCCCCTGATGACTTGGCTAGTAATAGATGAGCCGTTAAATTTTAACTTTGCAAGGCTAAAATTAGTCAAATTAGTTTAGCAGTTCTCGAGTTTTAGCGATAATTAAGTCAATTGTATGTAATTAATTGATTTTGTCATTTGTATGTACAAACTCATGTTGCTAGAGCGCTTGACAAAATGGTTTTATAGGGAATATTACAGTATATTATAGGGAAGTAAGGAAGACACCCTAAAATATTATCACTTACTTTTTGTTACACTCGACTCTATATATTATAAGTTACTCTATGTACATAATGGGGTACATAGAGCAACTTATAATATATAAAGTCGAGTGTATATAATGGGGGAAATAGAAAACGATCCAGTTAACGGACCTACGTTATTTTGTCGGAATATGTCAATTCCATGTAGTCGTGATCTGTCGGTTGTGTTTGACAAAACCCGACAAAACTACTTACATTGTACATTGCACAAGGTGTGGAACAATAATTACTATTTCATATTTGTTTTCTTTTTTCTCATTGAGTTTATTTTTAAAGTAACGTTAAATTAAATTACATAATTAACGTAGGCTCAAGTAATTAGAAATCACTTTCCGTTGAATCCGCCTCGTTGAGATCCATCGATGTTGATTCGCTTCACTAATTTATTATAATTTATTTGACCGTGGCCGACAGGTTACCTTCAATAATACTCGCTGGTTATATTATATTTCATAATGTACCGGTAAAGCTACAGATGCAAATGCATTGGCTATATAGTCATCGCAAATTCTGTTAATATTACAAACGCGAAATTTTGTGAATGTATTTGTTGATTCTTCACGCTTAAAGGGCGGATCCGATTTCGATAAAATTTTGTTTGAAACTAGCTGATATTCGGGATTAACATTTAGGTTACTTTTGAAGCAGGTAGCACCGCAGAACAGCTAGTCTTTTAATAATATAAGTTTATTAGGCCTTAAATACACACGCCGGCAAAATTAGAGGAACAAAACATTATCTTTGTTTTTTTGTACATAGTTTTTATTTACAATTTATTAATAAATGACTTAGCAACTAAAATAATACATAATTTTTAAATTAGAGTACTAAATTTTAAGGGCAATTATCCATTTTTTATAAAAAAAAATTAATAATAGTTAATAGCGTGTATTGCCTCCTCTGGCCCTTATGAGGGCCTGGATACGCCTGTTCATGCTCTCAATCACATTATCAATCATTTCTTGGTTGATATTCTCCCATTCCTCCAGTAGCGCCAATTTGAGCTCGTGCACATTTCTTGGAGCAGGATTTTTAGCACGTACCCTTCTTCCAATGATGTCCTATATATGCTATATCGGATTCATGTCCGGGGACCGAGCTGGCCAGTTCATCTGAGTTATGCCGACATTACTAAGGTAATTACGCACAATATTTGCAGTGTGTGAATGAAGTCATCCCCTATAAATGGGGCAAAAGGTAAAGGTACAACATGTGGTTCCAGGATGTCTGTGATGTATCTCTGAGCTGTCAAAGCACCACCATCAACAATCACCTCAGAGCTCTGTGCGGGCTCCCAAACATATGCCACCCCAAACCATGACGGAGCCTCCACCACAACAGTGGCTTATACTGTTTCCGAAAATTTGTTGGGTTGTAGCGTTCTCCGCGATATATCCACATCCTTTCTCGACCATCGACAAAATTTACACAAAATCTACTCTCATCACTGAAGAGAATATGATTCCATTCACATGTCCAGTTTTGATGATATCGCGCAAATTTTAGTCTGGCTCTTCTGTGTCCTACCTCCAGTATCGGTGCCTTTGCTTTCACCCGTGAGCTTAATCCAACTTCATCGAGTCTTCTTCTCACTGTGCGTTCACTCACACGGACATCTCGGATCTCCTCCAACAGGTTTCTAGTCTGCACAGCTGTCTGACGTCGATTCCTTAAGTTAATAAGAGTACAAAACTCTTATTAAACGGTCATCCTGGTTCGTGGTTGTCCTATGTCTGCCTTGTCCTCGTCTTCGGACGTAAGATCCAGTCTCCCTGTAGCGTTGTACGTTGCGATGGATCACAGAAACCGACACACCTAAGGCCTGACTGACCGAGCGGAATGTGACCTTCCTCTATCATGTTTACAGCTCTGGCAAGCAAAGTTGATGGCAAGTCACTCATTTTGTGTCTACTTCAATGTGTTCTTCCAAAACCCAAACGATAAAATGAGCTGAGGAAACATTGCACCATGCTAAAACGCCATTCTTATCAGGAATACTTACAATGTCAATCATCGACAAACACTTATTAGGGTATAGCTGCAATAAAAATTTTATTTTTTAAATGGGCTTAGAAACTTAAGAAAGGATTTTACACCGCCAGACCCACTTGAGTTTAAGTTATGGCCCTTTTTACCTATGTTCCTCTAATTGCCGGCGTGTATATATCAAAGAGCCATAGATATAATGGTTTATTGAATATTTTTAAATCCTGACTCTTATATTGGACTTCTTAAAGAATATAATCATAAGCATTCTCAGATAAGATCAAGTAGTAGTCAAAGATTAATTTAAATTTACTTAAACATTTTCCCATTTCATCTTGTGACATCACTAACTTTGCATAATCTTAATAACCAAATCTGCCAGCATAATTCCGCAATTCAAGACATAGTTTTAACCTTTTAAAGACATGTTTATGCTTTAGTAATAATCTTTTATGGTGATAATTGTAAGCGGTGTTATATTGGTGGTAGGCACCCTAGTTTCGACGTTCAGAAAGTGTACCTAAAATACTTATTTTGAATAAAAATATTTTGATTTGATGAATTTGATGTCATATAAGAGCTTCCTGTTTATATAAACAAACTGTTACCTATCGGGAGCAATTTTTATCAATTGTCGCAATCATCTCGACCTGACCCCTGCGCGCGCGCAAATCGCTAACGGTCTCTGTAACGTTATATTTGAATTCTGACGAATGACGTTGCACTAAGAGTGAATGAATAAAGGAAAATGCAATATATATCTTCATTGCCTTTCTTTGCCTAACTGCGCTTCCACAGATATTAGATGAGGTGTTTGGTCTGGCTTTGAACTTCTAAATATATAAAACTTAAAGATTGACATAGTGATCCATCATTACACGGTCCAAACCTAATCGGGCTAAAATTTGGCATGATATCATCTACCTGAGATGATATGACGTAGGCATTCGCCAAGAAAGGATTTTGATAAATTATACCCCCAAGGGCATAAAATGGGGAATGAAAGTTTGTATGAATATATCTATATAACTCTTTAACTCGACTGAAGCCAAAGGCAAAAGCCAGTGCAATAATAAAAACCCCGTGTCAAACGTATGAAAATTTATTAAACCATAGTTCCAACCATCTTAAAATATCTAATTATTAATTACATTATTTTCGTTAGCCTTCGAAAACTTAATTAGACAAATATTTAACCGACCGTATGAATAATCCTAGCAATAGATTAACTATTGCTAGTAATTATTATGCAAATTGTCAGACCTTAAAGTATCTTATACATGCTATTGTTATTCGTTCAATTCGTATTCGACGTAGCTGCTAAATTGGACCCATTATTGGATCTATTAGATAATTATCTAATAACGTTTAATAAAGTTCACAATAACAAGTACGTGCTCCAGCTAAAAATAGCTGACCGTAAATGATGTATCATAGTGTTAAGTTTATTAAAAATAAATTTTTACGCACATTTCTTCGAGAAGAAAAGTTTCCAAGTGTCTCAATACTCAGCGAAATCAGTTTAATGTCTTAGGCTTAAAATGCTAGCAAACAGATAGACACAACATCTTATTTACAATAAAGATATTATCCCTTTGTTTAGTAGTGCGGAACGCATAAATGCAGCGTGGCGGCCATATTGCATAACAGTTGGGCTTCATTCGCGCCAAATTATCAGTCATTCAATTTGACATTCAGGTTTGGAACTGCGCGCGGTTAAGTTACGAAATATTAAAAACTTCTAAAGCAACGAAAGGAAACGTAAAATAATGTTAAAACCATCCAAAGGCAAATATTATAACAAAAACTTTTATTAATTTCTTTGTTACATTATTATATACCTTTAATTTAGATTTGATTCCTTTATACGAGTATATCTTTAATTTAAACTTGGCGTGCGCTTCCTAATTTAATCCAGATATCTAAAATCACAGATCTAGAATGGTTTGCGTGCTGATCCTAAGAAGGCGGATCTAGGGTTATGGGGGTCCATATACCTAACCAAAATGGCATCTATTAACAAATTAGATACAAAATTTTTGTGACCGGATTAGTATAAGACCCCCCCCCTTGGCGCCAAATTGCCTTTATGTCACATGGCCACGAGTAGGTGGTGCCAAATCTTGATCAGCCCGTACTATTGGTAGTTTTCCAATTACAGAGCATAATGCGACTCAGTGGCGCACAATGCCGAATTATGCTGATGCTTAATTGGAACGTGAATTAGTTTTCAAATGCACCAGCAGATAGCGCTAAGTTCAGTGTTGAAAAAAAAATATTCATAGAGTTAGCTATAACCTCATTAATGTGTATTTTTCCAACAATTTATAATATTACTAACGATAATATATAAACAAAACATTTCGATCAATGCCAACTTAAAGGGGAAAACACTTTAATTTTCTGTCACTGTCAATTTTTGTTAATTTTCTGTCACTGAGTTGGCATTCATTGCACGCATCACATGCCTTTTAAGAGTGCTCAATTGTGCGAAGCATTGCTGTGTTGAAACATCCAACGTTAAGCATTATGCCGCATAATGCACTCTAGTGCTGTAATTGGAAAACTACCAGTGTTTCCAGACGACATAGACAGGCGGGACGAGGCGACTCTCGCACTCGGGCGGTCTCGCTGTGTCCCAGTAAGAGTGTACAGGCTCCATTACATTAATGAGGCGAGGAATATCTGATATATTCCTCGCCTCATTAATCTAGTGGAATTGGATATATATATATATATATATACCCCATCCTTGTATTTGAGCATAAAACCGTCCTTTACTTCTACACGACTCAGTCCAAACACTATTCCACCCTCGCCTGTCAGCCTCTTCTCAAGGTCAAGAGCATATATACTTTATTCTGTGCTCGAGAGTGTACAACGAACATAAAAAAAATATGAAGAAACTGTCAAAAACACAACATTATTGTGATTTGTTGCTAAAACTTGGGATTTAAATAATTCTTTATTTTGATTCTCGTGATCAATTGTTAACATTGAACGATCTAAGAAATTAAGGATCTAATTATTAACTTGACTACTCAAAATGTAAAATGTTGCAAACAAACTTATACCTTTTTTTTATTACCCGTCGTCTGCCATAGTTCGGTATTGAACCTTTTATTTCGAAACTTGCATCAATCATGCATCAATATACTTTTTAACGTTTACCAGTTAATGCTAGAACAAGCTGTAGCTGAGATTGTGAAAGGGCGCCATAAAGTAGGACAAAGGCGTAAGAATTCTGTGCCAGGCGAATAGTACCTTCGAGAAGGCAGCACGTAGTTTGCACAAAATGTATGTCTAGATCTGCATCGTATATAATTATGGAGAGACTTTTTCATGACTTCAACTTGGCTTTGGAAGAAAGTGATTGCGGTAAACAGGAACGTCGAAAACTCGGAATGCGACGACGCACTCGATCTGCAGGGAATTTACGTGAGTATACGTTTTTGTCCAAAACTCGTTTATATGCAGGACATAGTGAAAGGAAACTGGTATTTTTTAATTAATAGACTAAACAATCAAAACCTTTTGCCTGAATTCAACTAAATGTGCGGTGCTATTTTGCATTATTACTTCAATAAAATTCTAAAAGGAAATATAATTTGTTGAAATTAAACTACATACGCATTGTTTATATCGTGTGTGTGTGTTAGAATTGAATCATGTAGAATTTTCATACAATGTGTGGGTAATTAGTAACTATATAGTTTTATGAGTATCCTATTTCAGCAGCTGCGGTTACAGTAAGTCTGGTGGAAGATGGCAGTTCTAGCAGTCCACCCCAGGCTCCTGTCATCACTCAGCCGCTGTCAGACTCTGATGACCCACACCTCAGTATCCACAAATCTAACATTAAATCCAGACAATACTGCCAGATTGGCAACTTTGAGTCCGACTCCTTCAATGAAAACTTCTCTCCAAGAAGGCCGGCAAATGCAAGACGAAAACGGAAGTATAAGAAAACTCCAATGGATTTTACAGATGGCAAAACTTCACCACCTATAGAGATTTTGAGTGTTACTACCGAGGTAGGTGTTTATATTTGATTGGTATTCTATGTTTTATTTCCATGTTATATTATGATTGTGTTTTGTTTAAACTAGTGTTTTTTCTATAGTATGTCACACAGTTCAGTGTGCTTCTTGACATAGGCACACAATGTGGTCTCAAAGTCATGCAAATGTCATCTCTCCATCTCATTCTTGTTTACTACCTTAACATGGCCTTTAGCTGCACCCTTACTTTTCATAAAAATAAAAACCCCTTTTAACAAAATTTTAGGAAGACTGTGAAGTGAAATGTTCGATGTAATCTTGTGTTTCAAATAACTAAGTAGAAATTCTGGTCTAATATCAAATATAAATGTTTTGAAATAGATGAAAACACATTGAATTGTGTTGTAACTTTTTATAAAAACCAAATTTTTACAAAAACCTGATGGAAAGCAAATACTGCCACCCATAGACACTCGCAACATGAGGGTTGCAGGTGCATTGCTGCCCTTTTAAAGGGGAATAAGCTCTCTTCTTGTATTGTAATAAAATAAATCCATATTTCCATACCTATTTTGTTGACCCAAAAGTGTCTGTGCATTTCTGAGATGTTTGCTCTTCATGCTCAAACTGCTGAAATTTGGTATGGGGATACTTAAGTCCGGAGATAGGACACAATATGATACCTTTGTATCCCGGTAAAATATATGGCTCCCGTGCAATAATCGAATTTGGCACAATAAGCGCCAAAATTCGATTATTGCGCGGGAACAATATATTTTTCGGGCATCATCTACTTAAAAATACTTTAGTTAAATGTTCTGTTATAGCCTAACTCCTTGGGAAGCAGTATTACTTTGCAGACACAAACCATCTCACCGCTGCTACTTACAAGCAAACCGAAACAGGAAAGGTATGAATTCCTGAATGTTATATGAACAATATACAATGTCATGTGTCATGTAATAACATTATTTGCAATTGACACATACATATTTACTCAAGTTAAAAAAAAGACTAGTTATAGTATTTTTAACGACCTCAGTTGGTAAGCTCGTTAGTAGCTTATGCCGGGGGTTGCGGGTTCGAATCCCGCTAACAGAACAAAAAGTTTTTCAATGTTCCTGTGCCTTGAATATGTATTATACATACGAGGTGTGTTCAAAAAGTATCGCGAATTTTGAATTTTCGCGGGTTACGTATATTCGAATTTCGATTT
>JAOTAV010005349.1:0-30424 GCA_026546445.1 Cyclargus thomasi | reverse complement strand
TTTAAACACGCATTTGTTGTAATATTAGATTTTGTAATAGCTCAAATACGAAGTAGGTAGCATTTTTACAAATATTCCGTAAGAAATTGTGTAGTAAAATTGTATGACTGAGTTTTACATTTCTAAAAATGTGGTGCGTAAAAACTTTCTACACAAATTTAGTAAATTTAATACACATCCAAGGATTATAACCCGCGACCCCTGGCGTGAACTACCAAATGTCGTCAAATATACTAGTCAACAATTGTATCTAACTCTAAAATAGCAATTAGAATCAACATTCCTTTGCAGTATATACAAATTATTTGAGCACCTAAAAAAGGTTTTTTAGTAATTATTAGTCACAGTAATGAAGTATGGAATCAGATCGTTAGTTGACAAAGACACTGATTGCATAGTGCATACCCCATAAATATTGTCGTTGTGTAACGTTAATTTAACGATGAAAGAATTGTGTCAAACAAAAAATACTTTCATTAGTCAAACGGCGTTGCAGCGATGCAACACTCTTTGAAATATAAAAGAACACGATTGTTTATAACATGCTAATCTTTGTATTTTAAATTTTTGAAAAAGGTGAATTTCCCATGCTCGGAAAATAAAGACGGACATGAGGGGTGAAACTGGAATCTGTATTTCAAATATGAAAATCCGTTCTAACTTAACGTGGCGTAACAAACATCCAAACAAACTAACTTTCTTATTTATAAAGTATTTGTATGGTGATTAAAGTGATATTAGTTATATTATTATGATGTACTGGTTGATGTCCGCAACTTCGTTGCGCTAAAATTTGTATATCACCGGTACCGTACATTTTCCCTAGATAAAAAGTAACCTATGTGTTGCCTAGACTTAATAGCTATTAAATAAAAAAAGATTTATTCGAATCCGTTCAGTAATCAGTAGTTCCGGAGGTTAGAGAGACTCACTGAACGACACACAGCACAGTGTCGTTTCTCGCCAGTTTTCTGGGAGGAGGAGATACCACGGTATCACTCCGGTCGATCATTTTCTGTGTATTAAATCTCCAAGCTGCCATACATCATGCATGTAACCGATTTAGACGACATTTATTACATGTTATAATTAACAAGAATTTTGTAACTCATTTTAAATGTCGCATCTTTGAGATTTATAATCTTAGTTTTTCTGGTGTTAAAGCGTCAACATTAATTTGCGTAATCTTACTTGTATTATAAAGGCGAGAGTTAGTGAGTTTGTGAGTGAGATCAGCCCCCCTAGATATGTTACAAGCGATTACTTTTTTATAGCAATTTCTTGACGTGTTTTTGTATTGGATTGACATAGTGGAACAAAAACGAATTTGGCTCGGGCCTCGAACGGTATAGTTACTCCACTGTCCATCGTAGCAGGGCTATAATATACTAAAGTATAGAAATTTTGACTGCTCTTCGGAATAAACTAACAGTTTTCTACCGTCCTTAGTAGGGCGATCGAAAATGAAAGCTTTTTACCTCGATTTCTTCCATCATCGAAAGACTTTAGTAAAACATGGCGACTATTAGAATTTGTGGTACTTTAACACATTGAATTAAAAAAAAAATCAACAGGACATTTAAATTTGAGTCGAGGAGCTGAAAACAAACTGATCGGACGTGACTGACAGCCCATACAAAACGTCCATGACTTACGCCTCATAGTTCGCGCTCTTCGATGTACAATTATTATTATCTAGATCGCGGCTGTCAGTCGCGTTCGTGATTCGCGTCCGATCCGTATGTTTTCCGCCTAACGCCTGCTCGGTTAAATAAGAAATTTTAAAAATTTAAAGAAACTGTCGTTATCTTTCTCCGAAGTGTCGACAAGGAAACGAAACGTCACGCTAAAGGTGCAGTCGCCAATGTGCGTCTTAATAATTATCACCATTTCAAAAACGCCTACGGCGCTTTAGGACATAAATTATGTGACATTTTTATTAAAATCTAAGTTGTATTTTTATTTATCGAAATACCAAAATGTTAAATCGTTATAATGATTTGAACCTTAATTATATTTGTATAAAATGTTTATAACTGTAAATAAAACAGCTTTTTTCGTTTTTTTTATTTATTTAAAGAAATTGGTTCAAATTGCTTGATGTCCTTTTCTTTTACTTGGGACTTCCTAAATTAGGGGACAGAAACGGGTTTCAGGTCAAAAATATTTTTGGAGAAGCATTAATATTTGTAAGTAGTTTAATATACTAGTAAAAATAACGACCTCCGTGGCTCAGTTGATAGACGCGTCAGTAGCTTAAGCTGGGGTTCGCGGGTTCGAATCCAACCGACGGAACAAAAAGTTTTTCAATGTTGCTGGGTCTTGGATGTGTATTAAATATGGGTATCATATATTAAAAATCTTAAATACATGCCCAGTATAAAAGTAATAAGTATATTTCCGTTGTCTACCAGACACACAACACAAGTCTCGTAACACAAGTCCCACGGACCAGACCGACGTGGTGTAAGGCGTGCATAGATATTATAAAAAATAAAAATAAAAAATAACATTCTGATGTACTCTCACATTATGCTAGTATTTGTTATAAACGAACCTGGTGAACAAAAAAATATCTACAGGCGAACATAATATAACCTCCTCATTTTGGTAAGTCAGTTAAATAGGGAATTTAGAATATGGGTTAGGTCTATTTATGGCAACATTTTTAGCAAACTCTTGATCTTTTGGGGCAATGGAACCATTCATCGATAAATAAGTAAAGTTGCTTTAGTAACACTCTGTATCGGTAGATATAAGCTTAATTCTAATAAAAATACCAACTAAACCTTTAATCAAAGACTTGCTTATAAATATTATGAAAAATAACAAAAGTCAAAACTCTGATTTTTCATTCGACTTACTGCCTTTGAACGGCTGAATCGATTCTTCTGTACTATCAGGGTAGTTACAGATGCAAATCTATGTTATGTGATTAGCAAGCGCAGCCAACAGATCACGACGAATATGGAATTTACATATTCCGACCAAATGACTTAGGTCCGTCAACTGGCTGCATTTTAATTTATCCCATGGCACAAAACGCCATGTAGCTTGTGAACAATTTAGCCTCATAATGTTCCCAGATATTGGCCAGCATGTTTAAAACTTCTTATCTTTCATCGACTATTTTTAGACCGCTTCAATTAACTTCAATTTAACCCTGCAACAGGCTGTGATATGTGGTACGGTCAGCACGAACATCAAACATACGCACATACTAATATTATTTATATATATTTTAATCCATTATTAAAAGACATAAGTGAACAAAGCACATAACTCAAATTTTTAACAGTTTTAGAGTTTACTAATTTTCTTCTACATACTTTTAACGAATCTTGTAATTTTCCTATTTCGTCGTCTTGCTAGTGTAGGTTAAGGTACCTATCTCGACGCTCGTGCGGAATACTAAAATTAGTAAAAATACGTTCTTTTGGGAACAAAATGTTTTTGAAAATTCTGAAAGAAGTCTATGTTACTTTCTATCCTTTCGACTAGGTCTATACATTAACTTTTGCAACTTAAGTTAAGTATAGTTAATGAAGCCAACACTAGTAGTCAATGGAAAAAGAGGATTACTAACATTTTATAAACTGCCGCATTTTTGCTTAAATGTCTATTAAAGCAAAAATCCGGCAGTTTTTTAGGACCGGAAGGATTTTTGCTTATTAAATAATTTCAAATTAAAATAATTTCAAATTATTTAGATTGAATGTGTAGCTACATAGAAGAGCTAGATAATGAAAAAAATGAGTTAATAATGCCGCTATTTTGCTGTCGCTATCCTAACATTATTCACATGACACACAGTGGCATGGGCAGTTAAACTGCGTTTATTTAGAGTAAAGTATAATAGATTCTTTATTGGCTGGCGGTTGTGACAATTATGAGATTAGTTGCCGTGACCGACGGACAGACTTGAGATCATTACTCGCTTTTTGAATGTAGGCTACAAAGGTATCTAAATATTTAAAATTCGAAGGTACATATTTATCTATCTACGTCCACACACTGAATACGAGTATATAGGTACACTGGACGGATCGGGCTAGTATTTGGAATGCAGGTAGATGTTATGACAACTGCTAGGATGCGATTTCAATAAATTCGAAGCCGTAAGTTTACGCGTACGCTAAGTTTTTTTGCTTTGATGCAAAAAGTATTGAAACAATTGGCAACAAAGGCTTGGCCTTTGTTGGAAAGGTTTCGGGCTCCATGAGGCTGAGGCATTTGCTACAAGCAAAAAAAATCAGGAAAAATTTGAAGAGAAAAGCTACTAATACTAAGGTAATTATCGTGGGAGGGCCATGCTTCGGCACGAATGGGCCGACTTGATTGGAGTGATACCACGGCCTCACAGAAAAACTGGCGTGAATCGGCGTTGTACTGTATTTAGTTCAGTAAGTCAGTTTGCCAACTTCCCTAATCCCTTATCCCTATTTCCATTCCCTCATAAAGGCAAGCAACACACTACCGATTCTTCAGATGTCTTTAGTGTAGCAAGTTTTCGAGTAGGATTTTGTATGGGATTTGTATAGCGCCACCTAGCGATGCTCACGGTCATATGTACGAATCCCATATAAAAATCCTAGTAAACGCGAAATGCTTTCACTGTCGAATGTCAAACAAAAACTCCCACTCGGCTCTGGGCTTGGAAATTAGTATCAAAATGTGTTATTTTAGTTCAGCAGTCGCCCAGACTCAAATAAGCGTCTTCCGTACCCGCGTCATTATGTAATTGAACACAACGACTTCGGTCTAATATTATACGTTACCAGAGATTCTGTGACCGCACGCCGTACTGGGCTTGCGAACTGTTTTAAGGGGTTATTTTGTGTATGTCCCTTGCATATACACTACAAGAACCTTAAAGAAGTAAAACCAGGACAAAGACTTATAACATACAAGCTGTGTCCCGCAGTTCCTAGGGAAAAAAAATATGATACTTTTCCGCAGTGAAAAGTGTTAATCCAGGATACCAGCTAGTTCCATGACAAATTTATGGAAATTGGTAAAGCCGTTTTAACCTACAGAAGTAACTAACACACTTTCACGTGATTTATTTAGAGCGTCCATAGCCTAATGGGTAAGATGATGAAGAAGATGAAGAACCAAAGGGTTCGCACTCGAGAGGGTGAAGGTTCAAACCCCGGTGGAGGCGTGAACCAATAAGACATTTTCCGATCTCAAGTACTATGGATGCTCATTGTCGTGGAAAAGCCATGCTTCAGCACGAATGGGCCGGGTCGACAGAAGTGAGATCACGGCCTTACAGAAAACTGGCGTGAAACGGCGCTGTGCTGTGTTTCGTTCAGCGAGTGAGTTTATCAGTGGTCCAACTTCCTTAATCCCTTTATGCCCATTCCCTCATAAAGGCCGGCAACGCACTTGCGACTCTTCTCTTCGGATGTCACTAGTGTCCATGGGCGACGGCAGTTGCTTTCTATCGGGTAGCCCGTCTGCTCGCCCCCTGAGTATGATAAAAAAAAATCGACCTATAAAGATCTTTATTGTAATTAAATATATAATATAATGTTCTTTTATAGTAGCTTACAGCTGTTAGCTCAACGAAATAAATGTCTCATAAAATTACAAACTGATTTATAGCTGCAGTGGATCTGTAGCTTGTAGCCTATTTAGGGCAGTAAGACAATGGAAAATAACACGATATCTGTCAATAGTAAATTATAAAACTCGTGACCGACGAGATACGGCCGATAGAGCAGATATAAGTGACATACTGATGTTCTATATATATCTATTTATAGTTGTTATTTGCTACAACTACAAATAACTGTATAGAACGTTTTAAAACCAAGAGTAAGTCTTTTTTTTAACGGGTTTTGGCCCACCACTGTATCTCCGGTGTCGCCAGGATCGACAGAGGTATCCACCCGCCCGGACCCGCAACGAAATTAATCAGAAGAAGATAGGAGGAGTAGGAAATAGTAGAATTCCCTTCCCAAAACAAAGCGGGAGAAAACACGCCACAGGAACAAATGGTAATAATAATTGCGACTACTAAACTATGTTTGAGATTATGTTGGAATTTATTGTGTTAGATTGTTTCCAGTAATAATTATGACAAAAAAACTTAAAGGCACGGAAGTTTCTAGGGCTATCAACGAGGTCACCGTAGTATATGACACAAAATTTACAAGAGTAAGTCTGACTCTACATATATTTGACAAAAAATCTGTACATCCACAAGATAAGGTACAAACAGTAGTTACCTATGTCCCCCTTTATGTCCAACCCAGCTGACAAAACACGACTTATATTTAATTGACATATTCCGACCAATTGACGTAGGTCCGTCAATTTCCCCAAAATGGTATATACATCTGAGTGTTAAGGGGGCGAATAAAGCAAAAAAAAACAACTTTTTTTTTTCTCTTCACACTTACGACCGTTATTCATATGCCAAGTGAAACAGAACGCGGAATCAGTTTTTTCTTAATAACTCGATAAATATACAAAATTTAAAAAAAACGCTTCTACAGGAACTCGGTAACAGAATTGTGTATCGTGAGTTAAAATACTGAGTCCGTCGAATGTGCCGTTTTGCGAAACGAAGAAATATGCGTGAAAACTAGAGGCATCTTTATGATTTTTTTAAAGAAAATTTTAAGCTATCGTGTTTTTGCTACTTAAGAAGCTCACAAATATAATGTAGTATCTATGTTTAAAAAATTAAACGATTTGTGGCGTATTATTATAAAACTGAATTATGCAATAGTCAATTTTGCTTTTATCGCATTATTGACAGGGAGTGAAAAAAAATTATGAGTATTGAGTATTTGTCGCGTACTAAGTATATGAAAATTTATAGTTATTTTAGTTATACAAGAATTT
This sequence comes from Cyclargus thomasi, assembly GCA_026546445.1. Taxonomy (NCBI): domain Eukaryota; kingdom Metazoa; phylum Arthropoda; class Insecta; order Lepidoptera; family Lycaenidae; genus Cyclargus; species Cyclargus thomasi. The sequence goes on along the minus strand of JAOTAV010005349.1, from coordinate 23,566 downwards.
GGACGTTTTAATTTTTGACATTTAGATCAATATCAGATCAAACAGAACATAAAATTTTAAGAAGAAAACTTGTTCTTAATCTTAGCCAGTTTGTGTAAACTTTATATCGTGCATAAGCTGTTCTCCAAGTATGTATCTCCTTTTTACTCGATCTTACATTATCTGTATAGTTACAACATGTATAATTCTAGCTTAATATACATATATCAATCAGTTTCAACTCCCAATTAATCAGTAGTCGCCACCTGTCAGACGAGATTAGATTATTCTAAACAGTTAATACTATCGCTAAGACGAAGGCTTGTAGCTGAAACGACAGCGATTTATAGCCCGTAGGCTTATTACGGAGCGATAGAAATTGATGGCTTTTAAGTTAATAGTATTATTTAACCTAGGACGCTTTATATCACGTCAGTGGGGGACTTGTGTTAAAGATTAATAGAATCTTATATGATATTATATGATACACATTTAACAAATATCCATGATTCAGGAATATTGAAAAACTTTTTTTCTCGTCGGCGAACGAACCCGCGAACCCCGGTTTAAGCAACTATCACGCTAAAACCATTGGGCCACAGACGTTTAAAACTAGGAATACAATTTATTCAAAAAACAATATGTTCAGTGTTGTGTAGTGTACCTATTGTATTATTTTATTAAAAAGGCAAATAACATTGATTTCGTAATGTGTTATAAAAAGTCATAACTTTACCGCACACAATTTATTTATCGTTTTACAGTGCATCATAAACCATTAAAAGGTAATAAGTACGACTGGAAATTCATACCAGAACAAGGCAGTACAATAAATTATTTAACAGTGCACGAATTCGCAAGCAACTTATGAGATTTCTTAATTATTCTTATCGAAGGTGCACCATTTTCTTAATTAAATTGATACATAAATAACAATATGAAACACCTTGTAAAAGATTTTAGGGCTTTATTTTCAATCATTTTATATTTATACTTTAATAATCAATAAGTTTCAATAAGTTAAATGATCGAAAATTTGATACCGCGTAGAGGCGTGCTACGAAAACACGATGACGACTTTGACTTAAAAGGGGGTTCTATATTCGGCTTAGATTTTTTTTAAATTTTAATATGCTTTATTCCTTTCTTACTTTGAAGGACTAAAGCTCCTGCCATATTGCGTATGTCTCTACAATTCAATCATACAATTTATCTTGCTTTTAAATACCGCTTTACCGTTTTACATTTTAATCTAACTTGTAATTTCTTATTTATGTATTAACCGCCTCGGGACGTCGGTAAAGATGTTATATGTGATAAACTTTATGTAAAATAAATGGAAATCGAAGAATAAATCGAATCGGACCTGTGTAAAGTATACAATTAATTGCGCCGTAGTCTCGCGCTAAACTTGAATTAATAATGTAAGGTCGACGGGCAATTTTGTGCAATAATTTACTTTTAATACGCCTTCGCCGGTGTTTTGACGCGAGGCGTGGTTTAAGCGTGCATTGCGTACACACTTGCCGCCGAATATTTAGAAGCTTTTAATATTATTAACAACACACTGACAATAAAATTCCTTTCTTCTAAAACATTTTTAAAAGTTTATTCTCTGCGTGCGTCTGAAAATACGGGGCGGCGGACAAAACGACTTGGATTGATATGACAAATGACCGCCTGTCATTCAAAAAGTGACAATTTGTATGCCAGCTACCGCCGTGTGTTCTTTTTTAAAACCTCACAGTTTGTGCTCAGGTTAGGTGAGGCCGAGGCTCGATTATTCGGACAAGATTATACATGTTTTTAGATTTTTCAATTGGTTTTCATCACTAATCAAGTCTTGTAGTACTATAAAAATATAATAAGGGAAAATCTATACTTTTATACTCATAATATAAAGCTAAGAAGTTGAATTTGGAAAATTATTTTATCTTGGTTTGTCTATTTATCGAGAAAGGCTCGCACTACGATCAATAAGAGTCGAGCAGTAATCAAAAAATGTTGACAAAACCGGGATAATTTATAGACTCTAACGTGGACGTAGTCGCGGATAACAGCTAGTAATAATAAGGGCAAATCAAAATAAAAGAGGAAAATCATATTTTTCCTCCTGTTGTATGTATGACATATTTTATGTCAAACTTCAGATCGTAAAATGTCAACAATTTTCACTAATTAAGTCGCTTAACGTGTACGCACATTAATTACTACAAAATCACATAAAACAAAGTATTAAGAGACATTTAAAGGTAGCCGATTATACATCTGTCATAGCGGAATATCTCACTGCGCCCCTTAGGCCTTATATGACAATAATGAGCTATGGATTTTTTGTTAATGGAATCGATTCCGAGAAAGTCATTTTACGGTGCGAAGCTGAAATGGAAATTAAAGAAAAAATTAAAAGTTTGCCAACTTTAATGATAATTTTAATAAAGCTGACAAACTAACAAACATCTAACAATAAAATAATTCCATACTTATATTATAAATGAGAAATTTTACAACAAATTAACAAACTTCAATTGCGTTTTGTCGCAGCCTGATCCGGTTTTCCTTGTCCACTTTAGACACCAGTTTCATCCCTTTTAAGGTAGACCTTCTGCTAAGCGTTGTCTTATTTTAATTTTTTAATTTGAGATTTCGTTGATTACTTCTAGATATAAAAACTAAAACAAAAAAAATATCTTATGGCTCTTATCTCTACTACTTGTATCTTATAGATTGTAGCATTAAGAGCAACATATTTTCCTCTTGTAACATCTATATACATAACATATTGTAATAAAAAAGAAAAATTGGCGTGTCTGTACACTTAATATTTTTAGAAAATTATAATCAATGTCGGCTTACGAAAGGTAATAAAACACAAATCGACATAAAAAGTTGCCTGTTTGTACGCGCTAATTTCAGTATCTACTGGACGGATTTGAATAAATCTTTTTATGTTCAATAGCTATTAGGTCTGGGCAACATATATGATACTTTTTCCAGCGGTTCCCATGTGCTATACAAATTTTCGCGCAAAGAAGTTGCGGGCACCAACTATATAGTATAAAATACACACACTATAAACGATATAATATCTAGGTGATAAAATCGCCATTAGCAATATTGTATTGTAATTTTATACGCCGTTTCAGATATCTGTAACCACAGACGTACAACTCTAACATGTGTTAGCTAGCCTACTTTTAGTTTATTATTATATCCCTATTTATAAGTGGTTTATTAATAAAGTTATATTTATAGTTTTGTTCGCATTGCACTCAAGTTAATTATAAATTTTATTACATGTACTCGGCTTAAGAATAGTTTTGTGGTTGGTTCTGAAAAATCACGTTTACAGCACCTGTGTATTCTCGCTGCTGTAACCAGACAAAATATAAATGCTTCCTTAGATAAGCGAATATTTAAAAACTTATAAAGCCTTCTCCTAAAACCGTTATCTAAGATTTAGCGAGACTTACGAAATTATTTAAAATTATAATATGATGTATGGTATATTAAAGTACTTATACATAAAAATATTTAAACAATTTTTAAACATTCAACATTCGCTGTCCCTTTCTGTCGTGTGACATTTTGAATATACCAGAAAAGGACTGCGAATGTTGATTAGTTAAACAATGTCTAAATATTTTTATGAATAAGGGGGTTAATGTTAGAATGCGGTTGGTAAAAATGCACATTGTTATCCATTTTTCCTAAGTCTAGTTGAAGATAAAAGGCCTAAACACTTAGAGATAATAATAAGGGTTATACTTAAGCACTTTATTGATATCGTTGGCTTGTAATTAGTGTAATAACGCTATCAACGTGTCTAACATTGTATAGAACAAGGTCTAGATAACAGACGTTGTATACAATTCATCGGAGCTTTAAGCCACTCCCTTATATGATTACACAACAGTAAACTAGTTATTCATTTATTTTACAGTAAATAAATGGAAATAGGAAATCTACTAATAATATTAAGAGGAAAACTTTGTTTGGTTATAACCAATAGGTTCAAAAATCCTTTAACCATTCGAACGCTACATTATTTGGTTCTCACTCGAGAGGGTGCAAGTTCGAACCCCGGTGGAGACATTTTTCGATCTTAAGTACATAATACGGATGCTCATTGCCGTGGGAGAGCCATGCTTCGACACGAATGGGCCGACTCGACCGTAGTGATACCACGGACTTACAGAAAACTGGCGTGAAACGGCTTTGTGCTGTGTTTCGTTCAGTGGGTGAGTTTACCGGTGACCTAACTTTTCTAATCTCTTGGTTATCCCTATTCCCTTTCCTTATTCCCTGATGTCGCGAGTGTCCATGGGCGAGTTGCTTTCCATCAGGTTACCCGTCTGCTCGCTTGCCCCGTAAATATCATAAAAACATTATCTATTAGTATATTTAAGTATATTTTATTTTCAAAAAAAAGTTCCTGTAAGATATTTAAATTTTACGCACCGAATCTTGTTTCAAACTTGTGGTTGTGTTGAGCGTTCAAAAGTGGGCATGGGACAACTAGTACTAAACAAAACTGAATTTCTAAAGCATTAGCATTTTACAAAGAACCTTTAATATTAACAATCGACTACAATTTTCTTATCTTTATGTTTTTACATTTTTAAGCGATTTTAATGTCCGTGCTTCTCAAGCAACTGTGGTTCGGAAAATCTTTATTACAAATATTTTGATGCTCCTAGTTGAAGTGACTAGAAGAACGTTAATAATAGAGAAGATATTTATTTGTCCTTACATAAATTAAATAGTGTGTTATCTCATAACAAGATGCGGACCGATCTGGATGAAACGCAGTCAAACGACTATTAGTAAACTTGGAGAATCAGCTGTAAGCTAGTAAATACGATTCGTTACAGGGTAAAGAATCCTGAAAACGGCATTATTTTAAACCAAGTCAATATTGGATTATTGAAATTTGAATTCTTAGGGTTCTGTATCCAAATAGTAAAAAAGGATCCCTATTCGGATATTAGAGTCTTAGTAATGTCAGACATTGATATCTCTCCGTTTCTCCGTCTGTTTGTCGGTCCAGGTAAAATAAATAATCTTGTATCCTTAATAGTATGTAGTATTCGAGGACTTGAAACTTGAGAGTAGTTAAAATTGAACCAATCGAAGGAAATCGTGAAAACTGTAGCTCTACCACGACTAAAGCAACAGTTATGTTTATCGATAGCCGATGTAATTTTTTAGTAATCACTTCCACAGGCAACAGCTAGAAACGTTGTTTAATTTACCATAGTCAAAAATTTACTTTGTCGGCATCGAGTATCACCAAATATTATTGCTTAGACTCATGGTAGAGCTACGAGAGATTCCACGCGTGTGACGCACATTTCAGGATCTGATTCTACATTCAACCACCAAATTACTAGACAGTCAACCACAAAGTATTCGACAGTCAACCACTAAGTATTCGACAGTCAACCACAAAGTATTCGACAGTCAACCACTAAGTATTTACACAAGTGACCAGTAACGAAATGCGGAACCCGAGGAAACTAATGATGGATATTGGCGCGAACAAACGTTTAGTCGAGGGGCGATAATTGGCACCGCGTGACGGACACTATGTGTGACATCACGGTAATTATACGGCTTTGTTCACTATGTATCGAGTGACGTCACAGGTCATGTTGCCATACACACGACTATCAGTTCTAATAAATAATTTATGTAGGTCTGTCTGGACACGAAGTTGGAAATTATACTATTCTTAATAATACATTATAAATTTTGATAGTATATACGAGTACGTTAGGTTTTCGCACCCAAACCGCGTTTGCTAAAATGTTTATATACAAAACTACGGATGAATCCTGGTCTATACCGAGGTCCTATGGTTATTAACTAAAACACCTACTACCTACAATAAATGACTTTAAATCGAAGAGGTACCTACTACGAAGATATATCTCTTAGAGACACCTTTCACAACCGAAATAGCTTTTACGATTTTTATAAAATTTTATAAGTAGTAATTTTATCAGAAGATCTGACAATCAGCTAACAAGCTTTGTTTACCCTTCACATTAAACAAATGAAGTGGGCACGGGACAGCTTGTTTTTTTATTTATTTATGATATTTAGGTGGCACGCCAGCAGACGGGTTACCTGATGTAAAGCAACTGCCGTCGCCCATAACACACTCGCGACATCCGAAGAGTTGCAAATGTGTTACCGGCCTTTATGAGGGAATAGGAATAGGGGATTAGGGAAGTTGAACCACCGGTAAACTCACTCACTGAACGAAATACAGCACAACGCCGTTTCAAGCCAGTTTTCTGTGAGGCCGCGCTATCACTCCGGTCGAGCCGGTCCATTCGTGCCGAAGCATGGCTCTCCCACTGCTAGAGTTAGCCTGTCATAAGATTGGACAAAGTTTTGCATTAAATTATAGCTTACTTTTGCGATTTTATGGCAACCATATTATCAACCTATAATAAGAAACAACGAGTTAGAACATTAAGGGCCTGTTCACCGCTTACAGATAGTCTATTTATTTGACAGATATAACTTTATTTGGAAGATATTGTATGGAGAATCTGTCAAAAAAGTTGTGGATAGCCTAACAGAAACTTTAACAGTAAGTGTTGAAACAAACTCTAAAATCATTATAGCTCTATACAATATTCTATAACTTTCTCGACAACCGTTTATCTCAAGCACGGAGGTTAAACTCTGATGGATATTATTAAGAAACCACGACACTCTACAATGTTTTGTATATTATATTATACTAGCGGACCCGACAGATGTTCTCTTGGTTTGTGAATCTAAGCCGGTGCCGTCACGCTCTATGTATGTGAAAAATTATTTTCTCCGTTTTCCTACTTTTGATTTAAACATTTTAATGAATTATCTTTGCTGTATGCCTCACGGAGTCTGAGACTTTTGGGGAATGCTAAACCGTTGGAATCGGTTCGTGCTTTCTGGAGTTATAGCGTCAGGAAGGAAAACGTCACTTTTTTATATTACCTATACATATAATAAAACAGTAATAGGAGTGTTACAGACACTTTGATATTTTTATAAAATAATCAATGTGAGGGTGCTAAGGAAAAGTAATAGAACACAGTTGTCTTTTTCTCTGTTTGTACGCGCTGATCTCTGGAACTACTAGACGGATTTGAAATAAATCTTTTTTTGCTTACCAGCTATTAGGTCTGAGTAACATAAAGGATACTTATCCCGGCGTGATATACAAATTTTCGTGCAACTAGTTATATAATATAATAATAAACAGTGACTTACTTACAATTTGTTACAATACATTATTTTTGACGCATTGCTAAGTTGCTAAGTTATGAATGATTGGACGTTGCGAATTTCACAATTTTTAATCATTCATCAGATGAAAGCTTTCTTTCATTCACTTTTGTCCTTTACATATGCATTTAACTTAGCAAGTTGCAGGTTGATTTTGTTAAAATAGTTGTTACATTATACAGAGCGAAGCGGATAGGATGGGATAGACGCAACTTTAAAATGTGAAACTTATCTAATGATTTCAGTCGGCACATTTCGTTACGTATTCAAGCTATTTTGTACTTATTATAATATTTAGTTAGCTCACACAGAAGTAAATAATGTAAATAATAATACTTGTGTGTGTGTATGTCACCTGTATTATAAAGTTTACAGTGAAAGTTGCAGCGCTGATAAGTTTTTTGTGATCTCTATAGACAAGCACTCAAACAGACAGAGCTTGCCCATACAAACTCGAATATAATATAGAACCACTTTTGGTGCAACCTGTATATGTTATTAGTGTTTTCTCGCGGCTTTGCTCACGTGATATATCCCAATATAGCACTTATTCCACTTCTATTATTATTATTCCAAATTTCATCATCATTGGCCTCTGCATTTATTTCTGATGATTCAAGTAGGGGTCATATTATGGGTGCATTTTCCGAATTTAAAGTGTGTATAATCTTAGCCCTGTGTACATAATTTCACAAGAATCCGTTCAGTAGTTTCGGCATGATTATCATTTTGATTAGAGACATTTAAGCAAACTTTTACGTTTTCACTTTTCACTGTTAATAAGATTTAATTTAACCTTACCTTGCAATTAACAACACAAACAAAACTCTCGGACAAACAGACACAGTTTCGTATTATCGCTTGCCCAACGCGTTATCAGCACGAGACGCGCGACTGGCAATACAGACACAAATATACTGACATGTACTATGTCGATGTCGTGATGACTGATGGACGGACTGACGAGACTGACATGAATGGCACGGGGACGAATACAGACGATGACACGCGAACACGATTGTGTAGAGACCATCGTCTCTGTTCGACGATGTTCGTCTATATTCACCTGTAATTATGTAGATGCTGCAGTAGATAAAAGTTTTTATCAACAAGTTTTTAGCCATAAATGGAAAAGTGTATTTATTTGTCCTAACTATCAAAGATCTTCAGCGATTATGTAGAGTATCAGATGTAGCCTATCACTGTATTGTAGACAAGTTTTCGTCAACAAGTTGTTATACAAAATCAGTGCACTGCATTTAATTATTGTACACTGTTTTTACGGCGGTTTTCTGTGAAACCGTGGTGTATCTCCAATCGGACTGGCCCATTCGTCTCGCACTATCGCTCTTTCCGGTACGCCTTTTAGACGCTGTCTCGTGAGACTAGACTGTTACTAGTAGATTTTAAGGCTTTTACAATCAGAGAAGTTAAAAGAGACACAGATTGTGGATCTAAGTAATTTGACCGGGTTATGTCAAACCCAGCCGACAGATCAAGACTTATATAGAATTGATATATTCTGACCAAAATGACGTAAATCCGTCAACTGGCTCTCTTTTAATTTTCCCCATAATCAACGTATTAGGCCGTTTGTCCACCAACACCGTCTACCGAGAACGAAATTATTTCAGCCGGATAAAATGCTACTTTATGACAAAGGCTACAGGTTTCATTTTCCTCTACGATTTACGATAGAGCAATGTCGCTAGAAAATAAAACTTATAGCCTAGATCATAAAGCATGCAGATGCATTTTATCGGGCCGAAATCATCTGGTTCTCGGTTAACAATGTTGGTGGACAAACATCGTAACAGTAGCTCGATATTATCAGCTGGTCCGTCATCAATCATTAGTTTGTGGTGACCGCCGACGGACGGTCGCTACATCAATTCTCGATATACATCAATTCTCGTTTCAACGCAACATTTGTAACATTCAGAGAGCGCGGATCATCAAAGCTCGATGAATTCAGCCGCCCTAAAAATGTCACTTCGCAATATCGCTAACAGCAATTCATTTTGTCATTTTTCTGGTAAACAACTACTAATTTAGCAAAACACTGATTTCGCAATCAATTTAAATTGATTTTAAAGTAATTATAAGTAAAGCTATTCCTTTGCAATATTGCTATTACGAGCATTTTAGGTCTGCTGGTGACTGTGCCCCGTGGGGTTCGAACCCATCTTACGCTTGCGTCAACGTTTCGGTCAATCATTTATACTAAGAAAACTGCAGTTTTTAGATAAAAATAAAGAAAAATAAATTTACTAAAATGTTTATTTTATTAGCTCGGTCATCGTAGAATAAAGAATAAAATTGTCAGATTTTAGGGATTAACTTCTGATCGACAAAATAAATCTAAAAGTTTATCCCAAAAATTTTTATTTTCCCCAGGAAGAGACCCTTTCTGCGCTTTAAGCCTCACTAAGTTTACTTTGAGCCGCGGGGAATAGAAAATATATTAAACAATAATAATTTTTAATCGCTGCAAAGTAATATTTTTGGATGATTATATGAACAAGAGATCGCCCTGTAGTCGAAATTTGATTAAAAATATTTAAAATTTTAGTTTTACTATTGGGACATCGTGTAGAGGAGCTATATAAAAAAACTATAATTTAGTAATGTAATTAGTTCAATGACGTACGTTTATTTAGCATAAAGGCCATATCTAACAGATCATTAAATTTTATTTAAAAAATCAAACAAAATAGTATTTCGTGTATGATAACTGTGTCATGATAAATATTATAGTGTGCGTGTGGTAGTATGCGTAGCGTATTATTTATTTCAAATACGCAAGATTAAAGCATATTTTAATTATTGTGTCAATATTTACTTATGTCAATATTTACATGCAGTTAATAACTAAAAATTTATTTAAATTTAGTTACCTACTTATCTACTTAATACGTGTTAACAAGACATTAATGTAATTTTTGTCAAAATCTTCATTAAATTGATGTTTAAATTTCATAATTAAATGTCTCACTCAGAGCAGCTTGGAAATGTAGGCTATCTTCCACGAACGTCATCCATTCATACACAGTAAAACCACATTGCGTTTGACCGAGGCCGCAAGTACCTTAGCTATGCCCTGAAGGTCGACTCTACAATGCTCGGTCGAGCATGACTCCTTCCTATCGTGTTCAGATATTTCAATGTCTAAAAAAATTGTAGGAAACGCTTATCGCTTCATTGATGTTTTTATCTTAAGTATCGACACTGGTGCATTTGCGGCGATGCAGAGTCATCTAGCGTCGAGTAGTGGAACTGAGGCTTGCGTGTGGAAACATAGATGGCGGTTTTAAGTCCTGGATTTGATTTCTTAGATTTTTAAAAATGTAATATTTTTTTGTAATAAAACGCACCATTTTATTTCTTGAAATTGATTTCTTGAATTTACAATATGTTATATAGTTAGTTATTATTATGATAAAGTGGATGGTTCCCGCAAGTTTTTAGCAAGGTAAGCAAGGTTTCAAACATACATTCGTACATTATGGATGTAGACAGTGTACAGTCAGAGAAGTTGAAACAGATACAGATCGCGGATCTAAGTATTTTGGTCATGTTATGACAAACTCAGCCGGCAGATCACGACATACATGCAATTGACATAATATTGCAACCAAATGACATGAGTCCGTCAACTGGCTCTCTTTCAATTTCCCCCATTATACATCACTCGTCTCTCTCGTGTCCAGATGAACATAATCAATATAATAATAAACAAACATCTAAACATAGGTTATCGCTGTATTAGTAGAGATAATAATTAATAGCGTAATGATGTGCAATAATTGTGCATTCACATATCATGTACGAGTAAAGGGTGCTTCAAACAAAGTTTAATAGACCGCAAGGGGATTCAAAAGTCAAGGGCTCATATCTCTTTCAGAATGTCAACCGTCAAACAAATAAGCATCAATGGCTTTGTCGTTGACAGAATTTAAAGAGGACCGAAGTTGAATTAATGTTTGTCAGAAATTTAGAATAACAGTATGAGGCTACAGGAAAACCGACTATTTATAGAACAACGGGTTTTTGCGCATAAATTACCTAATGCCCAGTGCATTTATATTCAAGATCAGCCTATCACTTACCAACCAGATTACTCGTTTCGTTAGGTATAAAATTAGTTTTTTTTTTCTGCAAAAAAGTTTCTTAGTATAAAGAGTTGTTTAATAGTGCATTAATGAGGCTGACGTTAACACTTCGTGTTAAAAGCCTCAAAAAATAAAAGATAAAAAAAAAATAGTGCATTATGTAATTTGTGTCACAATAAATCTATAGGACGTAACAAAAGTAAGGGCCTGTTTAAACGCTTATAGAGTCTTTTTTTTGGCAGATAGTTGACTGATTTTGTATCATTTGTATATTTTGTATCAGAGAATCTTACAAAAAAGTTGTGGATAGCCTAACAGATTACTTAAAAAGTAAGCGGTGAAACAGGCCCTAAGTGTTATTACATTAGGGTAGAGTAGCAACGCTAAGAGCGAAAAAAAATTTTTACTCCAATCAAAAAAAATCTTAGCCCAGAATGAAGAACATTATTTAATGTTCACCCTTAACAATAACGCCCGATGAAGTGGGCACGGAACCGCCAGTGTTAAATTAAAATAGCACAATAAATGTACTGATGTAACACATCGTTCTAATTAAACAGGATTTGAAGTGAACCGGTCCTGGACTACTCGCTTGTCTGCGGCAAGTACACAATATGTTGGCGCTATAATATCAGCCATTTTATAATAATATCGCATACAAGAATATATCTATTATCTAGGCACTGTACACACAAAAAACTTCAATGAAAATTAAAAAATATTTATATTAAAATTTAGTTTCGTATACGGATTCGGATAAACCTCTACTTTGCTTTTAGTTATTTTTTTTACGTTACCTCTAGATTAATTTTAAAATACAAAGTAAACTGTACATTATCGTACTACCTTATACACAAATAAAATACGTATTTTAAAACAATTTTGTAGAATATAAAATGCAAAATACGCTATTAGTAACTTTTCAAACGGTACTTTCCCACACTAATTAGGTATGGACAGGATTTGAAACTAGTTTATTATTGTTCAACAATTAATAACAACTATTTTAAAAGTAATATAGAATTTTCTCAGGAATTAAGCAGCCATATCCAATATCCATACTCAATATTTCTATTTGGAAAAGGTTCGAATAAACTTCATTAGAGTTTCACTTTCTATTTTCAATAGACATTTTTTTATCTTTTGACTTGTGGAACAAAGATTAAAAAATAATAATAATACTCAAGATAGATAAATTAAAGAATAAATTTATCTATCTTGAGTGTTTAGTAGCCGCTGTAAATGTTTGATTAATACTTTAATAATGTATATATCTCACATTTAATACAGTAGGTAAAAGAACGTTAAAACTCGTGCGGATATTAACAGTTTTAAATTTGCATTTACATGTTCGAACGACTTGCGCTAAGTGCATTGCGTAGTTAAAGTCATTACTAAATACTAGTATACCTAAGTTTATCTGTAAAGTGCGTTATAGCTTTAGGTAATGTTTCTTGAAGCTTTAAGTAGGACACATTTGTGTGAGCATTTTTATATAATTTTCTATTTGATTTTTTTAATAATCTGTCTGTGATGTATCATTAAACACAACATAGGTAAAGAACGTACCCAGTACCTACTTTTTTAAAAGTCAAGAGTTAATATCTACAAACCAAATTTTTTTGATTGGACAACTCAATCATTATAATACGAGAATCTTTACATAGTGTTTATTATCAGGCTAAGTATTATTTCCGTATTGATTTTGATTTTTGAAATTATACAATATCATTTCAAAAATCAAGCTTTATGTAGACTGCACTCTGTTAGGTACACATATTTCGTGTTAGAAATTTGATATGTGTATGCTACAAGTAACTTTCCTATGTTCAATTTCACAACACCGTGCGAAGTAATAAAATTCTCATTCAACTAAGGAGTGCCTCCTTTTATGGCAAGCTCGTGTTTAAGCTAATACGTACATTAGTTATGATCAAACGGACGAATTTTATATATTAACGAATTAATTTAAATAGGAAATATAAAGTCGTCATCTCATTGGCTTTAAATAAAAAGAATTTTGCTCCATTTTATTTCACTTCAACTTATTTTAAGCCTTAATGAAAATCATAAATATCATGAATACTATAACTGTAGAAATTATAGTATTCATATTTATAGAAGCTATAAGGGTTATGTGTAGTTACTACCAACCATTAAAAATGTATATTATTACGTACAGTATTTCACGTAATGCAAAAAGTTTCTTAAAACGTTGAATGAAATATACCTACCACTGTTATCTTTCGGCGGCTTGTTATGTCTATTTATACTCACGTATAAATAGGTTTTTCGCGTTATAGGACTTGTTTACGAGGTAAGACTAAAGTTGAAACTATCTTACATGCGCATTATTTATTGTAACATATAAATGTCAGCGTAATTTATATATTCCTTGAATATATGAGTTATAACGATTGCTACTGATTCCTCAATAGATACATGCACATTCAATTGTATTGGATGTATTTTCATTTTTACTCAAATTTTGTAGTCCCATGAAAGTCATTAAAAACATCAATTACGTTCACACTAGGTATTTTCATTTTATCCAAAGTTATCAAAGTTTTTCATACTTTTACAATAACTATGTTGTTGTTTCGGATTTCGGATACAGTCTATTTCACTTATTTTGCCAATCTGAAAATTAAATAATATCGAAAATGAAAGAGATAGCTGTATAACAAGATATAATTTCGTAGAAGTGCTGTGTAAGCATCACCCGCATTTTTATGAGAGATCGATAATAAAATATGCATTCTATATGTATTATGTAGGTAAAGCATCATATTGTAGGTCGAACAACCGGCTAAGATAATTAAATAAAAAAAATAATTCTATTAGTCAAATGACTAACAGAATATAATTTTCACATAATGTGTTTACTATTTGGAAAAAATATATATTTCACTCTATGAATTTACGATCACGTATTACGATCTCGTGTAGTTGCGTTTGTTTCTAAATAATAGTGTTATTACATTTATTATTATTATTATTATTAACAAAAACGAGCGATTCCGTTTGGAGTTTTTCTGTTATTTACTGAGATAAACGAATACTTACTTCGAAACGTTCGAAACGTTTTCTTTTGGTAATTTGTGTCTAATTTTATTTTATATGTACGTTTATTACCTTGACTGATTACTTATTTGTTAATAACTGATTACATGTATTAAATAATACCTATTATTACTATTAGTGATAATAAGTATTATTTAATAATACGGTATGTTCATTGGCGACTTACATGTTAAACGCGCTCTCAGTAATTAGCGATTAGAACTGTGTCACATTAATCTCTTAAACCATTGTTTTATTATCTTGTACAGTTAATAAAAATTGTTTATTTCTTATAGTAAGTGAGTAAGTATAATATTTGGTATACCAGTAATTTACTTTTAAGACCCATTACATAAATTGTAATAAAATATTTTATGCGCATCCGAAATTTCTTCGAATCCAAATTTAAATACTTCTATTACTACACTTCAGAGAAAAAATTATGACATAAATGTATACTTTTTTGAAAAAAAAAAATATATTAATGGAAACTATATTCTTTTTGAGTAAAATTTGTTACACATGCCTTGTACCCCACGGAAACCTCATCCAGCTGTTTCTCCACTTAACTGTACGCATGTAAATGTGCTTATGACTAAACGGATCTATAAATAGCTTCCCAGGGATGGCCAACGAGATAACACGTTAACTCGACTGTACAGTCAGAAAAAATACAATAGACCTATTATGGATTCGAATTGCTGAACGCAAAGTTCCTATTTTGATTTTTCTACTATAAATAACAACATTTGGAATGGAATAACTATTGGAACCAAATGTCATTGAAATCAAAAATTAGTGACATACGTTTTTAAATATAATAGAAGTAGGTAGGCAAGGCGGATTTCTTTTTGCTGACTATATCAATGTATAATATGTTCCAAATATAGAACAGGACGACAAAGTACCCGAGATTATTCACATCCGTCGATACTTCAGTTATTTTTGTAAATACTTGTTGAACTATGAGATAATACAAAATAACAAAATAAACATGAGAGGTTGGAGTAACAAAATAATCGCCGATAAACTTGGGTTTGTGAGTTCATTTGGTATAAATTTTTAAAGTTTATGAAATAAATTAATGTAAACAAATATTTTAATAAATCTCAATATTTCGGGAAAGTCATAAAAAAGTTTTCTAAGGTCTCAAAAAAAACTGCGCTTATAATAAAATATTATAGCTAGCTGATTAGGTGTTGATCGGATTTTTATAATGAAGACAGCTTATTAGTACTGGTTATATTGAGAAACTAGCCCGGCTCGGTAATGATAACAAGTTTGACTGGAGAAGTCTGGACTTATTTTTTATCTAATTATAGAATCGAAAGTTTGTATTTATGAGCATTTTCGTTTAAAGTTAGTTAATTTCTAAATTTTGGTGAAAAAAATCTAAAAATGTCATGTCATGCCATAATCAATAAAATTATGACAAATACTATGATTAATTTTCAAACAGATTTTGTATATGTAGTCTCTGCTTGCAATTTATACAAAATCTTACGTATTGAAACACATATACAAAAGTAAATGATGTTTTCTCTAAAAATAACAGGGATAGTTAGTAATTAGCGAAGCTTGGGCTATAGGCTTACTAAATCCGATAACAATGCTATTTTATTTCTACTCGAAAATGCTAAAAAATGAAATAAAGTTAAGGTTTGAAATTCAGGTTTCGAAATTAAGGTTGTAATAAAGTTGATCTTAGACTTACCGTATTATCATAAAAGCAGATAAGGTAATTTCGTCGTAAGCATGATATTACAAGCCCGTAAGCCGAGCTAACCCACGCATACCATTAATGAATAGGTTGCATTATAAGGCGCGTTTGGAATACACAATCACTTGCAAACAAATGCATCGAAGGTCATTTGTGTACAGATACAAGAGTATTTATAGGCCAGTTATCTATAGATACAAGAGGTTAAGAGTTAACGGAGTTACTAAATAGGTAAAAGGTAACAAGTTACTTATCAAATAACCCATATCTTGTTTTGTACAATTACTAAGAAAAAAAAATATAAGCAGTTTTTTCGAGCCTAGTGAAATGTAGCCATTTTTAAGATACGAGGTTGAGGCAGTAAGGCATCGATATGCTGCTGATTATAACGGTGTTGGCAGATATCTTTAAGTGAATAAATGTCTGACATCGGTAACGAAGCATTTTTGAGGTTTCGGATACGGATATTTTTATCAGAAATAAAATATATTCCAAATACTAAAAATTTCGCCACCTTAATAAATATTTGCATGTATTTAAGCTGATATAATTATAAAAATATTAGTCATAAGTATTCCTAGTGAAATATCCTTTAACTTTTATTATTTTGAAATAAGTGCAATATTCTTTGGTATTTAACATTTTGTTATGCCTTTGAGCTTATCAAAAATAATAATTTCGGAGGCAATGCAAATAAAGAAACAAACCTTTGCTTGAAAATGATTCTAAAATGTTCAAGATACAAAACAATCTATACGTATTCTATGCTAAAATTAATTATTTAAAGCATGTAAGTAGGTATGGATTATTCTGTGAATGAATGGTAGTACCTACTAGATCGTGTGCCAGAAAATATCGGTCTCCCAGGTACTAAGTAATATGTAAATACACGGCGTGCAACAGGTTTTGAACAGGTCTATGAACTGTTACTGCAGTTTTCTACGTATCGCCATCATGAACGCGTCTCGGTCAAAAAAAGTCACAAATAAATATTATAAATTATATTTTTAGCCAAATCATAAAATCTACGTATGTATATTATATAAATGAAAGTCGGGTTAGTTTCACTAGTTATAACTCGAGAACGGCTATGCCGATTTGTCTCAAAATTTGAAAGGAGGTAGATTAGAGTTTGTTTGTTTTTTTTATTATTTTCACTGAACCATTTCAAATCTTAAGATCCGCATTCGTATCCGTATCGCTTTTGCATCCGCTTAATGTCTGAGTACGCGTATATTATAAAGTACTAATAATCCGTATTCGCATGAATCGTAATAAACCTGGCGGTACGTACAAGCGGCGGTAAAAAAATTGATTCGTAATCTATTCCCAATTCTTACATATTCATGAAAACACTGTTATAATGAAAATACTGTTATTTCCCACATGTTTTAAAACTTTTAATTACAGACTGTTTAATTTTTGTTCACCCATTACAAACATTCAAATGTAACATTTACATTATACATCTGTGAATATTTATATTTTAGCATCAAAGCATTTTATATAAACTAAATAGAGTGTATATTTTACGATTCAAAAATATATAAGTCTTTTGCTTATTATCAAACCATGAATGCTGATAAAACTTACCTGCATTAAACGATTAGTGATTTCTGTGCAAAAGCTATTATTTAAATGACGTATATTATATTTAGCATCTCTTTATCAGCCCTCAAAATTCGCTGCTACAATTTAGGGCATTTCTGGACACTATACATCAGACTTGGTCACAGCATGATGATTAATCAATCGTTGTGCCAAAATAATAGATATCGGTGATTATGTTGGCATCACGCCCGCGTTTCCTGGTGGTTTGAGCGCCGAAATAAATTATACCGTTCGTATATTACGCATTTCGGTATCGGATACATAAAACGTAAGTGTAATTAAAATCAATTTGACGCGCATCCGAAATTAATTTTGTTTGCTTTGCGGTGGATTTCGAATAAATGTTTTTAAGATCTCGGGATCATTTGAATGTGGGAAGCTTTTAATATTTAATTTATTAGCTTTACAGCAAACATTTCAGTTTGATCATTAATACAGCTATTAATTTAAAAGCTAAAATGTTTCATCTGATATAAAAAAAGCTTTTGGGTTTTCTCAAAAACTGGTTTTCTTAATTATGCTTATAAGAAATGAATAGTATTTCAGAACTTCAACCGACATTCAATTTGTATGTTTTTACGATGTTTCGTTCTTTTCCAGCTCCAGCGCATGTTACGAGGAAAGTCTGATGCCGTAATGTTAGAACTTATATTTACGATTCGTTACACATTTTCACAGAAACATCACGCGCACTTTCGCAACGTAACGTTTTTTACCAACACACAAAATTACACAACACATTAATATTAATGTGCGTTTGTGAACAATAGTAATTCTACATATTTGACGACAATTCGTATGTAGCGCAGTGCGAATGTGCTTACCTGAATTATAATTGTTTGGCAAGGTACTTGAATGCTAAAGTATTACAATTGACATGTTTTCGTTGTAGCTGTAAGTTATGACAGTTGTCCGAAACTTTCGGATTAAAAACGTCGCGGATTTAAAACATTGCGGATTTAAAACGTTGTGGAACGTCTATCTCGATGATATAATTCCAT
This sequence comes from Cyclargus thomasi, assembly GCA_026546445.1. NCBI lineage: Eukaryota > Metazoa > Arthropoda > Insecta > Lepidoptera > Lycaenidae > Cyclargus > Cyclargus thomasi. Next base: position 4,793 of record JAOTAV010005349.1, on the reverse strand, counting down.
TTTCTGAGACAAAAGTACTAAATGTATCCATACAATTATTCTTATGAAGTGTGTAAGTAACTGAAAAAGTCTAAAGACCGACAGACTAAACGACACAATTTTGTGTTTCTCATTTTTTTATTACCTAGGTCTATTAGGAAGCTTGTTAGTAAATTCCTCGAAAGCAAAACGGTATTTTCAGCTCATACACGGTAACGGTCACAGTTTCATTCGTTAAGCGAAACAAAGTAACACAGAATAAGTCATTAATTAAAAATACAGCTATTTGTTGTGGTATTTATAGAATCGTTTACTATTCATATACAAAGTACGAAAGATAACATTGTTTGCGGAAGTTAAACGTCTCACTTTAAAATTATTCCGACTGGGTTCTAGATTTTCCTACGATTTAAAAAGCTATACATTTTTTACATGTGTAACAAAAAATCTGATCGATAGCGAGTTGGAATACCGCACGAAGGGTTTCGTACCAGAGGAGAGCAAAAAATTTGAGAAACGTGTTTTTAAAAGTTAAACAGCTATAACAGACGGCAGTGACATCTATTATCAATAGAAAGAAAATGGAAACAAAAGAGATTTTTTTTGTATAAGATCCGCTCTCTATCCTTTTAACTAAGTCTATGTCAAAAATCAAGTAGATTGGTTGCTTTATTAGGGCGTGAAAGAAGGACAAACAAACAAATAAACATATTTTCCTATTTATAATTTAGGTAAGAATTCACTGCGAAAGTCCATACTGTAAAGTTATAACTTATATAAGGGGCTACCATAAGACGAACGTAATTTTTTGGCCTTTTTTTTTCAATATCAATAAATGCAATTAGTACGCAATTATAATCTTGAAGTAATCTAATATAATAAAATAAAATACATAAAATAAATAAAAAATAGATAAAATAAAAAGATATAAAAAAATTTAAAAAGGTCGGCTAGCGCTAAAAATAAAAAAAATGTTTATTGTATGGTACAATAAACATATTTTTTTATTTTTAGCGCTTTAACGGTACGGAACCTTTTAGGCACGTGTCCGACTCACACTTTATTATACTATATTTAAACATATGTATGTGTATTTATATCTCAACAACACACACCGAGTGAGTGTTGCGCGATGTCTTATTTATGTTCTCTTTGTTTCGACGTAAGTAACAATTAACTATAAATAACTGATTTGACCATAAATATCTACAGTGTAAAATTGATTGCCACTAAAAATAATAAGGAATATGTGTATAAAACAAAATGTATTGAATGAAAATTATTATGACAGTGGGCTAAAAGATATACAGAATAACAAAAAATCTCAGATTTCTGTTGAGAAATGAGTAAGATATTAGCGATTTAAGTTTTCTACCCATCTCTTTCTCTCAAAATGTAATTTAGTGTAAATTTTGTATGCAGCTTATAGACTTTGATGTCAAAGCCACTATCGAATCTCTCTTTCTAACTGACAACTTTGGCTTACAATTTTGTTAGTTTCAATTATTTAAAAAAAAACTGACTGAACTACATAGTATTTCAATAACGATTGATTCATTGAAACAAATCATTCAAAATCATGCATATTCCCTAATTTAGGAAGCAAACGAGCGAGCGGGTCACCTGATGGAATGTAACAACCGTCGCCAATGGATACACGCAAATTCAGAATAGTAGGAAAGACATTCTGGAGATAATTATTATAAAGATTTTACTGACCTGCAAAGTCTAATATACATTTAGTGGCTTTTTAAAGTCTTCATATTCAGGTTTTTTTAATAATGTCAACTAGAACATTGCACGTATAGTAGAGCCTCAGAGCTTGAAGTTTAAAAGTCTATTTAATATAGTTTATGATCAAGGAAAAACTCTACAGTTGAAAAGACAAGATGCGTATAAAACAAAATTTATTAAATGCGAATGCAAATTATTTTCAGGATATACATGACAAAAATCTCTGAATTCTGTTGAGAAATAAGTAAGATATTAGCGATTTAAGTTTTCTGCCCATCTCTTTCTCTCAAAGCGTAATTTAATATGAACTTTGTATGCAGCTTATAGACTTTGAAGTCACAATCAATATCGGATATCTCTTTCTAACTGACTACTTTAAAGACTCGTAACTTTGTTGTTTTCAATTTTATCAAAAAACTGTTTGGCCTAGGTGCATCGCTTTTCAATTACGATAAATTTACGTAAAAGAAAAAAAAGCACGCATATTCCCTGAATAATAAATATTCAATAAAAAAAATAAAATAAAAAAAACTGAAACAATTATTATTGGGCGAAACGAGCTCTCTATACCTATCCCACTCCCCGTACGTGTTTCTAGTACACTTTATGGAAAAACCATATGAGCCTTAGACTTGGGCATAGCATACAGTAATTTGTGTGTATAGATTTGTTTAAAAATAAAATAGTAATAATATTATCAATAATAATAATAATAACAAATAAGATTGTACTACTTACGCCATCTATGTGCTGAAATGTGTTACAGTAAAGATAAACTAAAGGAACTGAACATCCAAGAGACCGAACCGTAAAATTTTATTAAAAAAATCTGTTTGTCACAGAATACGTAGGAAAACCTAATGTCATTGCATTTTAAAAATCTGGCGAGCCTGTTTAACGTAAACGTAGACCAGCCGGCCTACGATACACCAACGTGAAAAATAGTCGATATCTACATATATCTCAACTCCATAACATGCGTACGTGGAGGGACAAATTACTCGTTCGTAGACTAGCATCGAATAAATCGTGTTCTTGTCATAATATAAAAATACTAAACTTGATAAAAATGTGTTGTCATGTAAGGGTTCGTAGACAAAAATAGCACAGATTAAAAACAAAACACAAAAGTTATTGTCGACAAACACAAGATTTTTTTTGTCATGTTAGAGTCAATAGCGATGAAAAGATAAGCTGTAAAACGTCGAGAAAACGTGTAGACAAAATTATCACAATGGCTTATGTTAGCCCAACTGTCATATTTTTCAAAAATTATTTTTTTACTATGTATGATGTCAACAATTTTGTAAAATAATGACATGACTTTTTTGCCCACATAATTTCAAACCAGGGAAATATATAATAAAATTATAATTAATAAATTAAGTTGTAAAATAAATTAATTCCTGCTTTTATGACCTAGAATCTAGGTAACATTTTCAAATACTGAATTAAGATCTAGATAACATTTTCAAATATCATGCAATTGGATTCCACAGCAATATAATGATCATATTTGTCATAATAATATAAAATCGGTATATTTATAGAACTGCCCTTGAATTTGCAATAAGCTGTATAATTTTTCCTCATTCTAATGATACCAAATGTCAAAATAGAACATTCAATGTTGCACGCAACTTCGTTGCGCCGCTTATCGCGGTAAAAGAATTTTCCCCAACGAAAAAATCACACACTTTTCATCAAAATCGATTTAGCGGCGGTATCGAAATTCCCACGCCAATTAGCCTAAATATTAATCTAAGATCTATTTTCGCTGATCTATAGATCCCTATTAGTAGCTATAACCTCAATATGCAATGATACGTAAGTTGTGTGGTTTGATTGTGTCCAACTAGACCGTATTACGTAAGCGTTTGAGAATGTATTTTATATTATTCATTAATGCGTTATTATACTGTATAAATTACATGTACTAAGTGCAACTGCTTAGAGGCCAGGCACAGAAGACTGCGATTTTTACCCGACTGCGCCAAAAGGGAGGGTTATGTTCTTCGGGTGTATGTATGTATGTATAATTTTTTGGCTCGTTCTACAGCCTAAACGGCTTGATGTATTTTGACGTATGAGGTATTGTTAGATTTGTCTTGATAGCGCAAGTGACACTGGGTACATTAAAAAATTAAAGGACCAGAATGGCGGGTTTTGAAGTCAAAATTGTGAGGATTTACAGGGGCTTTAAATAGTCATTCTAGGAATATACGAGTACATAACTTGATGTTTAAATTGCAATGGTTCCTGTAGTCGGGTTTACTGTTTTTGGACATATAGATTGTTAGATGACCTTTTCGGGAGGAGGAGAGCTCGGAGACTCCTGCACTCCTCACAATTTATTAAATGGCACATTAAAATATTATTTATTACGCCGGTTCTTCTCGCCAGGTTAGTTCCCGAACCGGTGGTAGGCAACGTAGTTGACATTCAAAAAGTGTAATTTCTTACCTATCTATACTAATAATATAAGGCTAAGAGTTTGTTTGTTTTATTGTTTGTTTAGTTGAACACGCTAATCTCATACTGGCCGGAATTGAAAAATTATTTTTGTGTTGGTTAGTCCATTTATCCGTGTCGTTTGAAACTAGAGCTTCAGGGGGGTTAACGAACGCTAATGTAATTTCTGTACATTTTGTTGGGCGTTTCCAAAAAAAAAAAGGCATTAGGTCTTAGCGAACCCCTAGGGTTGCTGGATCCAGTCTGCTCAGTTCCTGGATATTCCTGCGGCCTCGCGTTCGTGGCCCTAAAAATCAGTGTTTGGGTTACGGTCCGAGACAACATTTCGAAAAAAATCCAGGGCAAAGTAAAATTTCCTAGTGAAATTACTGGATACACGCAAAACTCCGCGCAATCTCGGAAATCCCGACCGTGTGGCAGCCCTACTAACCCCCCTGGTGCGGGCGGTTAAAGTTTTTAATAAATTGTTAAAATTTTGGACGTCGAGGTCGCTAGCAGTTGGGTCATGATAACAATAGGGAATATGCGTGTAAACAAAATTTATTGAATGCAAATTATTACGATAGTGGGTTAAAAGATATACAGAATGACAAAAAATCTCTGAATTC